>JBAMHV010000009.1:19516426-19537515 GCA_037177535.1 Pseudomugil gertrudae
GTTATTATGCAATATTTAGGTTATATAATTGGTAGTATATAAAATGGACTGTAACAACATTTCCTTCTCTTCTTACGGTCTTCCTCGTTTCTTCTTTCCATCTCCAGGATGTCGTGCAGGTACTTTTGGACTAAACTGCAAATCCAGGTGCAGCTGCATTAATGGTGGTCACTGTGACTTCAGGACTGGGACTTGCAACTGTTCTCCTGGCTACATCGGAGCCAACTGTAACTTAAGTAAGCTGAAAATATTACCTTTGATATTGTGATGTTCAATGGGATTTTAATATAACATGAATGGGGACCTTCTCAATTACTGCAATGCAGGTAATTTATGAGTTTTGTAAAACATCATTATTAATGTGCATGGCTTTTGTATTTCTGTGTGAATAACAGCATGTATATTTGCGTAGGTTGTCCAAGTGGGTACTATGGCAAGGACTGTGTGAGGCTGTGCTCCTGTGGGCAAGGAGGGCAATGTCATCCCACAACTGGGAGGTGTATCTGTGGCCCTGGTAGGATGGGCCAGTCCTGCCAACATGGTGAGTCAAGATTGATGTGTTTGACAGAAGGATGAATGGTTGGGGAATAAATTTGAGCTAGTTGACATTTTTCAGATACAAAGAAATCCTAGCAGATCACTAAAGACCATTTATTATTTACTTTTGTATAAAATTACATCCCAAATTTTAAGACCTTATAGTGCCTTTTATCTTTTATCAGGCTCATGAGTAAATTTAGAGTCTGCCCTGACACCAGCATGCATCATTTGGAGCCGTTCTAATGAGTTCTGTAGAAACAGACCTAACTAAGATTGAGAATCGTCCACCAAATTAAGGGTGTAGTGTTCAACATTTTTACTGTATATTTAAGGAACAAATTCTCCATTTCCTTAGAGTGTAGCCTCTGATGATTACAGGGCTTTTATTCCCGGGAAACAGAGGCAGAACTGAGTTGTCCTAATCTTTCCTTTTATCAGCAATTCAGATGGATTACAAACGGGGGGTTTCCAGTACAACTTGTACTAAATGTTCTCCTCTTCGTCCCCCTGCATGTACTTGGACGTACCACTACTTAAGTTCCTCCTGTTGAATGTTTACAGAAACCTTTAAGTAGCTCTTTCTCTGTGTTCTGTGTCACTGGATTTGGCAAGCAAGCAAATAAATAAACAGGAAAATCAAAGATGTCTTACTTATTGTTTTCCCCTTTCTAAATTACCCAGAGAAGCATGATTATTCTTTTATATCTGTGCCAAATTAGAGTACTTTGCCATCTCTTTAAATGAACTGTTGCTTAAATAAACATGGATGTGGTTAGTGTTGTGTTATGTCTGACTGAACAAATGAGCAGTTCTTGTCTTATCGGGATATTTTCTGAATGTCTCTCCAGCATGTCCAAGGGGGCGCTATGGCCTGCAGTGTAGAAGCATGTGCAGCTGTCAGAATGGGGCTTTATGCAACCCTGTTGATGGGACCTGCAAGTGTGGACTGGGTTGGACTGGACCCCACTGTGACACAGGTAGTCTATGATGTCATAGACAGTGTAAATAAAAAGGAAAAAAACAAGTGGAGTGAATTTTAAAAGGTAGGGCGCTGTGGTGACCTGTCCCAGGTGGACCGTTGTAAGCCTGTTTGGGAATAAGACTTCAAAATAAATAGTTGTGAAAACTTTAAGACGTTAGCTAACCAACCAAATGTTGTTGTGTCGACCTTATTTAAGAGTACAGATCAAAAGGAAATTTTAAATTTGACAAACTGGAAACTACTGTTCAGATTTGATGACGCAAGTAAGTGCAGTAAACATACTTGCATTAATATATAGTGTGAATATAATGTCCCTGTGACCCTTAATTAGATTAAGTGGTATAGAAAATTTATAGATGGTATATAATTTACCTGAAAAGTTTCACTGATTATTTCAATTTACCTCAAAGATGCAAGTGAACCAGAAAAGCTATTCTGGCCTTATTGGATTTAAGATTCAAGATTCAAAGATTCAAAGAGGTTTATTGTCACATGAACAGTTAAGGGTTGCAAAAACACTTGAATCCCGTAGTTGGTTTACAGCTGGCTGCTTTACTTTTTAAAAGTGCATCAGTTAAATCTAAATGTAGAAATTTATTTCTGCTCTAAATTCAAAGTATAAAGAAAATATGTTGTGTGGAAATATTTGAAAGAGTGTAAGTGTCAAATCTTCTGCTGCACAGATGAGCATTTATTTGTTATTTAGTGATTATTTGTTATTATTGTATCAGTCTGCTTTTTTTGTTTGTACATGAGGATAAAACTTAACATTAAAACGTTTTCTGAGCTCCTGTTTTTGTGACACAGTACATAGCCCCTAATGTAATTGTGTTTTATAATTTGAACTTACTTTTTTAAAAGTCACATTTAAAACTTATTTATAACTTTTTTTAACCAATTAATTATTAATCTGTTTTCTTTTCAGTTGTAACATGTTTTATGTTGCTGTCACGGATCCAAACAGCATATATCATAATCAGTCTATAATTGTTTGTGTGTTTGTGTAGCCTGCTCAGAGGACAAATATGGGTTTAATTGTGCAGAAGACTGTCAGTGCCTTAACAATGGGACCTGTGACCGCTTTACCGGCAGCTGCCGATGTGCTGCTGGTTACTATGGCCCGTCCTGTCAACATGGTAAGCAAAGTATCAACTTTGATACAAAAATTATTGGTGATAAAGTTACCAGTGATCTGGTGGACATTTAAAAACATGTTTCCTCTTAAAATCAAATGAACATCATGTGACCTCACTGTTTTTAATATGACCACAAAGAAGAAGCTTTTACCTGAACTCTCTTTGTGTATCTTACAGAGTGTGCTTCTGGGTATCATGGTGTAAATTGTTCCCGAACATGTGACTGTAAGACGGGGCAAGCATGTGACCATGCGACAGGCAAATGTGTGTGTCCACCAGGGTACTATGGTTCTCAGTGCCAAAGACGTGAGTAGATTACTTGTTGTGACATGAAAGTTATTCATCCAAAAAGATTCATGAAAATTCAATTTCAGCTTTTGACATGAAGATTATGTCGAAAGTGCTTAAAACAAGCAGATAACTAAATCTAAAATATCTTTTGAAACATAAATATCGTATCCTTCAAGTATTTTCTTGTACTTTAGGTTATAAGAATTTTCATGTGTACACTTGCATGTTTGAGCTCATCAAAAAGCACACATCTACCCAACCAGCTGCAGCTGCACAAGTGAAGCTATGAATGGATAAGAAAAGTGTGTGTGTGTGTGTGTGTGTGTGTGTGTGTGTGCTATCTAACAGACAGACAGGCTTTTAGGTAGGTGGGCAGGCTGGTTACTTGATGAGAGACAGGTGTTTCCCGACTGCTTAATGCATTCTTGGTACATCCCTGTGCCCTCCTGCCTGCGCATGGCGCTCCCAACCACAGTGTGAGCGCCTAAACAGCCACTTCAGCACCAGCAGGAGATGTGACTAAGCATCAGGAAGCAGATGCAGGCACATGCTGCAGACACAGACCTGGCTCTGTGTTTATGTGTAGGTTTAATACTGTGTTTATACATTTATATTCACTTGTGTATTATTTCTTGTGACCTCTACATGCAGTAGAATAGAACGCCATGCAGATATACAACTTAGACTGCAATGAAGTTGTAACGCAGTGAATAGAAACAAAATAAAATCATTCTGACATTTATAATCTAACCATATTTTCACCATTGAAAATAAAACAGGCATAAAATGTTGACATTGAGACATCTTATTTTATCTTAATAAAATCTTTTCATCGAGATCACTGTGTAGCATCCCCCTCTTCTCTAAATACAGTAGAGCACCTGGAATTTACTACAGTGAAGCTGTTCAAATAAACAGAGTGAGGTTTGAAACTGCATTTCTTCTACATGGGGAGTATACACACTCTTCTTCAAGGGAGTGTGAATGACAAGGTGCTCTTTGTAGAGCATGAAGTAATGGTGTTCACGTGTGATTGTTTCCAAGATTATTATTTAAATAATTATTTATTAAGAAATAAAAAATCCTTACTTCTTTTTGTCAGATTTCTGTATATTTCTTAATCTTTCCTTTTGAGGACCTCAGCCTGTCAGGTCACGGACCTGTTCATGCACTCACAACATGTTCACCTGACTGTCTGTCCTTAGTACCACTTAGCTTTCTAAGTGGTACTTAGAAAAAGTAAGTGGTACTTAGAAATGTGGTATTTAAAAAAAGTGAGCTTTTGATACTCCTGTACAATACTTTTTGAGCTTTTGGTTAAAGAACAAAATGTGTTTCTGTTATGCATTAAGCGTGCTAAGATGTTGTCGTACCTGGTTGCACATCAGTCACAAATTGTTTTATATTTATGTCTCGTTATATTTAGCAAGTTAACTTGAAGGCCATCCTCACTGTTTCCAGGACAGAGTACCGTGTGATTAAGCCATGTGTTTACAGCAGTAGCAGCAATGGCATGTGTGTGCTGTTTGTCTTTTGGTCCACAGGATGTGAAAGTGGCAGCTACGGATTGAATTGTGCAAAGTCATGTGACTGTGCAGGTGGGGCTCCATGTGACTCATTGACAGGACAGTGTCTCTGTCCCCCAGGACAGACGGGATGGAGGTGTGAGAAAAGTATGTAAAAGAATAAAATTCCAACACAGTCATTAATGGACAAATTGTCCTTTTTTAAAATGTCTAATTCTCCTTTTGTGTGTGTGCGTGTGTTTTAGACTGTGATGGTGACCATTTTGGCCCTGACTGCACCCTACTGTGCCAGTGTTCCCAGCAGTCCCGTTGCGATGGGGTGAGCGGGCGATGCCTGTGTCCACTCACCTGGCTTGGTCCGACTTGCAGAGAAGGTAAATGCATCTTTAACTGCCCCACATCCAGACATACATAGCTGAGTTGTAAAACTAAAGCAAAATAGGATATGTGCACGTTGATGACACACTCCTGAGGTCAAGGGCTATAAAGTTAAACCAGCTTTAGTGAAATACGGTTACGTGAAGTGTGAGAGGCTGAGCCCCATCACTCTGCATGTCACCCTGTCTCCCTCAATAGTCACTCCTTTCTCCTGACAGTTATTTTAATCTGCTCACAGCATGGCGGCAGGCTTGAACCTGTCTTCATTTTACCTCCTCCAAGCTAAGCTCACAGGAGACTACGTTGCAGTTACCTCTCCTCCACAAAACTTCGGAAACATTTGCTTTTGATTTTCAAATAGTACTGATGTCTTTTTGCCTTTTTTCCCCCTCTCTTCTCAGCTTTGCTACATCAAACCTCAGGATCACTGAGCTTCTCTCCATCTCACAGAAAGAGAAGAGCAGGCGACAAACCCAAGCAAAGGAGCAAACTCTTAACTGGACACTTAAACACAAATATTGGCTCAGTGAAGCTTTCCTGAGATCATCTTTGGGAAGGTGATGTTGGATGTGTGGAGCTGGAACTCAGCAGTCAGAGACTGGCCTTCTATCACTGAGTCTGTAGGCAGAAACAATCAACCACAGGATGTGGCATGTGAGAGGCCTTCAAAGGACCATAAAATCAAATGTAGTCCAGTCTGTCTGAGATTTAAAATCCCAGTTTGCAGAGACTGTTTTGCAATAGACACAAGCAACTCACATTTGTAATCGATTAAACATGGATTGTTTTTGACACAGAATGAGTTAAGGGCTGAGTTTCTTAATGTATTTAGAAAAGACACTTGGTCCATTATCAATACTGCCACGGTTTCATTTTATTTGAGCTTATGTTCAGCACAAAACACCAAGGTCTAATTTAGACTCCTTCTAAAAGAAGGATAAAAGGAAAACATGTAGGAAACACTATCACAGTTCATCATAGTAACGCTGAAATGTGTCTTTTCTAAACAGATTCTTATTTTTTTACAAATGTCCAGTTTGGTGTGTGTGTGTGTTTTTTTGTTTTGTGTTGTTTTTAATCAAAAAGGAACATTTCCCAAAGGATTAATTTATTTTTTGTTGATAATGACTGCATAGATGTTAGAAGCTAATTGCAGTGTTTCGGTCCTACAGCATAGCAGGTGAAGGCTGTCATGTTGCATTTCTTTTAGGTCTGAGATCATTATTAGCTGATCATTTGTTGGGGTTAATTTCTTTATATGTGTGTGTGTGTGCTTTCTGATATGACTTCTGATAGCTCATATTCATGTGATGGCTTGTTTACCCTTCTAAAACTGTATTTATACTATATCTCAGGTGAGTGCTGGTTGCAGTGGCATTCCAAAGGGTGACATTTCTGGTAAAATTGAATAAAGCTCCCTTTTGGATGGCATGATGGTCCTCCAGTTAACATTTGAGCAAAATTTTGCCTATTATTTTTATTTAAAGCATTTTTTTCTGGGACATTTTTACATGTATTACTGTTTTTGTATGATGTAAGTCTATCCCGGTTTCTTTTTACTTTGGATGTTTAGAACAGCTGAAAATTACAAAATATACAGTCACCCCTTCTGCAATTTTACACAATAGATTTTATTGTATGTTTATTGTGTGACGTTTAAGAGCATTATTGAGTACACAGTTTTTTTTCTGACTGATATTTGCTTCCATAATTTGCTAATATTTAACAGTTTTGTTTTGTTTTGTTGGCGGGTGGGAGTGGGGGTATTTTATTGTTAATGTACTTTCGTGCCATTGTTAATTCTTGTCTAGTACCACCACTTGCTGTTTTAGGGGTCAGTGTGTTTAGGAAGCCTTTAATTATGTCCCATGTGTCATTTTCTAATGATGACTGAAAAAGTGATGCACCTGAGATGCTGATCCATCTGTTTAAACGTCAAAGAGATTTTCTAATGTTTTCACAGTGTTTCTTCTCCTCCAGTCTAAAGCTGTAATAAACTGAAATAACAATGTTCTTATCATTTTAAAATGATAATATGTAGCAAAATGATGTATTTTGTGGGTGTATTTAATCTTATGATATTCATATTGACACAAATTTTCACCAGAGGTGTCCAGACTTGATTTCTGACATATTATCGGTGCTATATTGTATAAAGATTTTTGTTTTTTGTATGTTCATTTATAATTTTACCGTATGCTTTGTGCTTCACATTGCTTGCTATTGATTTCTGTGATCTCTGACTGGGGTGGGAGGAAACTCTTACCAGGTATCCTTCCCCAACCAGAGGAAGTTGAAGCATTAATGTTGGTGCTTGCCTTCTTGATAGTTGTCTAAAATGTTATACCTGAACTACGGTGTGTATGCTGGTGAGTGATGTGAGCATCAGAGTGCACTCTCCTTAAGACATTTTTCAAGATCAGTGGAGCATTTTTCCTTCTATTGGTCAAAGGCAGCCGTGGTCCAGCAGACGCAGGCAGGTGCCTGGACCAAGCAGGCACCCTATATCCAGCATCCCTGGGGTGAGTGATGGGTGAACGGTCTCACCAGTGAGGGATGGAGCCCCCATTCACCCACACACACACATCCACTCTCCAGTGAGGCTGATGGATGGCAGAGTGCTGCAGCTCGCCCTGTGTTGTGACAAGCAGCAGATGTTCTCCAATAATGTTTATCGGCCAGGCCTTCATCTTCAGATGACACACACCTGTTTCCAGTCAAACAGGCCCAGAGAGACCATCCATCCACTGAGCTCTGGGTGGTCACTGCACTGCTATATCAGTCCTCTACACTTGACACAAATGAAGAGTCGCTAAATCAAAATATTTATAAAAGCTATGATCACAAAATACAGATATTAAATCAAATACTGTCTTGTAACAGTAATACTCCAAAAACTTGCTCCCTTTTTTCTTGATTTTGATTTTATATATATATGATTCACCAAAGTCAGAAGTAAAAAAAGTTCTATTTTATTGCAAGTGAATGAATAAAAGAGCCCTTTGTGTGTCCAACAAGCTTTTGGAGACGGAAAATAAAAACACTTGCTTATCAGGAGTGAGAGAAAGAGGGATGCAGGAAACAGGCAATGAAATAGCCCGTAAAAGGTAAGATTGCATCATGGGTACTTTCTCGCTGTAATTAAGCATACGCCACCCATTGCAAAAGAGATTCTATCACTTTACTGACATAGCTTCATGTCCCGAAGGTTATTTCTGCCCCTCTGCGTTGAACCAGATCTCCCAGAAGGCCACAGTGTTTTGAACTTGTGCTGACAAAGCGTTTTGCTCAGATAACAAAACGAGGGGAGGGGGAATCATTTCAACACGTCTTGCACCATTTATGTGGCAGTTCACTTTAAAACAAAATTAAACATTACGGCTGCAAAAAGATGGATATCAAGAAACTCTCCCACACCCTGAATATCTGTGCTGTTTAAGAGTCTTTGTTAAACTTAAACTTAATAGTCTTAAGAGTTAAACTTGTTTAAAAGTTGAACTTCCTTCGTAAGAAAATATTTTTCTTCCTTCTCCAGATAAAGGTAACATTTTGAGGGTAATTTTAACTCCATCTTGACCTTTTCAGACCTCGACATGTAGGTGTTGTTATTACTGCCACCACTAGGTGGAGCCATGTGCAGAAAATAGTGAACCTGAAGTGAATTTAATGAGTTAATTGATCATGTTATATATGGAAATTAGGAGCTCGCTAGAGTTATGATGCATATATTTTTCTGTCCAAGTATTAGAACATCAATATGTGCTCTCAGTTTTTTTAAACAAAGTGCTGATGACCTGATGACTTAATTCTTTTCTCATCAATGAGCAAAAACTCCAAGTGGTTATGCCACCACGCCTGTCCTGATTAGACGTGTCACATTAAAACCATGTGCAAGGCTCCTTTTCTCCGTCTTGGTGTGTTCTGTGGAACTGTACTGAGTGTCCATCAATAACTTTAATGACCCATAGCTTATATGGAGCAAAAAAACAAACAGTGGAACAAAACCTCAACCCAAAACTCTGCTGCTCTCAAAGAGGCAGTGCAGAAAAGCCAGCAAGATACGCAGAAAAGAAGAAAAATGAGGAGTTTTGTCTGATTGACCTGCTGCTATTATTGTAAACACAACAAAAACTCATTGTGATTTGTGGAGTTCCCCCACTCAAACAGCTGTTAATAAGTACCCCATCCATACCAGCCTCTTCTGAACCCTCATCCGTCCCTAAAGGATACACACCCTCACCCTTTAATGCCCCCCTCACTCCTCCCAAATGTTTCCCCTGGTGTCTGAGTCAGCACGGGTGCCAAGTCAATCAGTGTGAGAGCTGCCAGCTGTGATAGCCTCCCTCTCTGGGGGTGTGATGTATGTTCCAGCAAGCGGAGAGGGGCAGTTACATGCCACACGGAGCTGGCTGTGAGGATGGGTGGCAGAGGAAAGGAAGGAAAGGCTGGGGTGAGGAGCAATAGAAGAAGGGGAGGAAAGAGAGGAGCTGTAATGATGCCTGATGGATTCCAAGGCTGTGCCAGCTGCCCCATTAGCTGAGTGACTCCAAGCGCCATGAAGAGCTGCCTACAGAGTGCCCACCAGACCACACTCACCCACTTGGGGAGACTTAGCAGCTGGAGGACCTAGTCCCTTTGACATGCAGACACACACATATGCACAAACACATACTTTTCATATTTAAGTAAAATACATGGGACTTACTAATGTGCATTCGACTGTCTGACTTCCTTAGCTGTTTAAACACACCCTTATGCAAACACACTCATCCAGGTCCTTGCCAGCCCCACTTAGCAACACACACTGAGCCCTTTATGAGAAGCTGAGGGTTAATGACGGCAGTAACTTGTCCCAGTGTGTTGATTAAGTGCGAGAGGAGACATGAGTGACATTGGCATGTGCTAATCAATGCTGATCAAACTGGTGCAGTCACAAGAGTGAACGCTAAGCTGCTAAACTCAGCACCTCACTGCCTCCATGAACACCTTTCTTCTGTCTATTCATGGTGTTTTGGTGTTTGTTCAAGTCCTGGTACCCTGGTACTTTTTTTCTACACAGGATTTTTTTGGGCAGGTGATGTGATTACAATTAAACAAATTCTATTAAACTGTTTAAAGTGCTGCCTTTATTGCACCTGCAAAAAGATGTGCTGTTCCACCCCCAAGAAATGTAAGATGATTAAATGCATCTCTCAATTGTTCAAGTGTTTATAGTTCATGTAGATTATACTTAAAGTCACAGACCCTGCCTTTCTTGCTTTTTAAAATATTAATATTTTATTACATTTTATTACATGTAATGAAAGAGGACTACACATAAGCTGCTTTTTAGTCACATAATAATAAAGGATCAACAAGGAGAGTCAGCTGTCCCCTCAGCTCCACGTAGTTAAATAGTATATTTTGGGTCATGTTTTGGTTTTGCTGCTTATGGTTTTGTTTGCTTTATTATCGTTGATCTTATTAACAAGTTAGAAATGTGTAATTAACTTAAATGATCTGCTAGGAACCAAAAACGAGTTAGTGAAGTTGCTTTAGTAAAGATTAAAAAACAAATCTGTTTTGACTCAATGGTCTCTATAAAAAGAAAAAAAACATTAAACTTTATGCTCTTTAGGCAGTAAAAGTTTTTTTCCAGCAATTGCTACATTTATTAAGATGACATAAAATGTAATTGAAAACTGATTTGTTGCGATGGCAGTTTTACTTCAGTTCTTTGGTTTTCAACAAGATATATTGACTCTAATTATGTTTCACCAAATGTCCAAAGACATCTTCAGATTCAACCAGTTTGGCTTCACGACTCTGCCAAACACAGCAGAACGTGAACACACTTGATGACAGACACCTGGAGGAATATTAGAGTAAAAGTACCTTAATCCTTATCACCACAGCCACATTTAAAACTCATACAAGAAAAAAACTGCAGCATGTTAACGACTTACTGATACTCAACTTATTCACTTTTTTAGAAATAAGCATATCTACTAAATTGATCGCAATAGAAGTCAAATGCAAGCATTAAAACTTATTTCAGTTGGCATAAGGTCAGCCTCTTCAGTTGAAAAGTTAACTAGCTGCATACAGACTGGGCTCTACAATGGAAGAGGTAGTTTATATATAGAAAAGGAATCTCTTTCCATGTTTGCTTGGTAATGTAAATCTCAATTAGTCCACAACATTACAGATGACAACTCACACTCAGAAACAATAACGTCATCGCTTTATTATGACCATGGCTTGCACCATGTCCACCATCAATGCATCTGACCTCATCAAAGCTGGACGACCCATGCCGACCTCATCAACATTACGTGACCCTTGGTGACCTCATCAAAGCTGGACACCCTGTGGAGCCCTGAAGGTTGACAACAGTCCTTAAAAAAAACAACCCATCCATTAGAGTGCCAATAGCACTGTATATGTGGCGCGTCCATCAGCACCAGCCATCCTCACTGTCGTGCCCAATTTCTCCAACTCCCCCTCTTTTTGGGCTACTTGCTGGACAATGGCGCTGCTGCACCTCCAACACTCCCAGCCACAATATCCGCCCACGTTGGCTGGCAGCAGTGACAGAGGGGGGTGCCGGATGGGGAGGCCTGCTGCAGGATGGGACTCTTATTGAGTGTTTGAGCGATGAGCCAGGTCATCACATCTACCCACCTCATCCATCATGCCCCACAAACGGACACAAATAAAGAGGACACATTCCTGCCTCCGCTCCCATTACCACATTCAAGCCCTCTCCAGCCTTTTCTCTGCATCCCTCTCTCTATGTGAGCCAAGGCCTCGAGGAGAAAAAAAGAAGACCAGAGTTCAGGCTCTCCCTCGCTCTTGGAGGCCATGGGAGCGCCAGAAGACAGCGCCAGGTGGTGTTCTGATTCATGTCTCTTAGTATAATTTTCAATTTGGGCCAAAATGATGGGCAGCCAGAAGGACTTTATGAAGTGGGAGGTGTGAGGGAGACGGAGGACAAAGGGTGAGCATCAAATTTTAGGACAAATTTAAAAAAAAGACAGAAAACATGTCAATCCACATTGTAATCCTTTATTTTCTTAGTTGTTCCTCCCACAGTATTGAATTGAAATGCATAACAGTTACATTGTAGAAAGCATTAAAACAAAGTACCTCAACTTGCTGATTACTTTTTAAAATCGATTATAAACAAAACGACAAAAACAAACAGGAAATCTGGTCCCTCAAAATGGGAGAATAAAAGAAAGTAATCTGTTATTTATCATAAGTTTGGCACAAGGGATTAACATGAACTGAACATCACACGAGCTTGCAGACAACCGTAGAAAATATCAGATACAGATCTTATCATACCAATCATGCGCTTATGAAGAAATTAATCCTTTTTTTCATTTGACTTTTTATCATTATTCATTCTTTATAACATTTTTTTATTTGTACAATTGAATCATTAAATTGTCATAGAAAAAAACCCTAAAGAATACCTAACTGGTTTCATTAGTAGAATAAGGTGAAATTGTACGTTTAATACTATCTGGCACTCAAATGTAATCTACAAACCCCATTGAACTCTGGGATAGGCCCGGTTAGGAATCTCCTCTTCACCTGGGCTAGAGCAGTGCTATTCAGTAAACAAACTACAGTTTGCCAAGAAATAAATACATTTCTCAAAGTACAACAGCAAATAACAACAACAACACCAACAAAAACAAGAGAAAGAAAACAAATGATTGTCTAAAAATGAAAGACACACAAGCATGGAGTAGCTAACAGCTAGCATTTGGGGTATTTAGTGGTATTGTCGGTCGACTAGGATGATTTCAAGGGTTTTTGAAAAAGACATATGCCTTTTACATAACAACAGCTAACTTCAGCACTGGCTACTTATCTCAGTAACAAAAACCGAACAAACAAAAAAGCAAAATAAAAATAACAAAACAAACCATTGTGTTTTATTCTCTTCCACTAAAAAGACAATCTATTTATATCCTTTCACAGATAGCGCAGGTGGGCAGGATGGAGTGCAGTGGAGAACACTTGCTTGACACTTGTGTACAGTGCTATGATTGTGCAGACACACACAGCTATTAAACACACATGGGAAACTGGCCTGATTTCAGATAAACAATTTTAATTTGTTCTTAAATGACTTCAGTGATACTAAAGCGCTGCTAGTGCTGTCCTTACATGGAGCGGGTTACTCACCCCGCCTTTCATTTTTATCATCACGTACACGTATTTATGAGGAACATCTGCAGATCTCCAGAGGATATAGGGAATTCTTGTTCTAGCTTTTTTTGCTTTACACACAGTGAAACTTGCTATGTTGAAACCAGCTGTCTTAGAGACACAACCAAATTGAAACTGAAAGGTTCTCCTTGCTTTATACAGCATGTGCTGAGCATTAAATTAACTTTAGCAATGACACATCAGCACACACATCTTCCTTATCTATCAGCTGCCTTTGCTGTGCAAAACATAGAAAATCAGAAGAATAAATACACTTATTATTATTTTAGCACAATTAATTTCAATTCTTGTTGGGTTTCATATGACAAATCAATTTTAATTTTATTGTGTTTGTTGGAACTTTTGTCTTTTCAGGGCTTGTGTTGGCTGGGTTCTATGTGGACAGTGTCCCCCGCTTTGTGTGTAAGGCAGTCAGATGGGCCGTGGTTCTGCTTAGCAGTCACTCTGTAAGTGATCAGGGGCCCCTGCTAATAACCCCCATGTTGGACTCCCAGTGCTATAGGTAGGTCAAGGGTAGCGAGGTGAAAATGTGGACATGTTGGGGTGTCATCATACATGGCTGAGGGATTGGATGGCACTGGATTCCGCAGCAGCGCGTGCCAGACTGTGCCACATGGTGGCCGGGGTGTGGGTGGCTGAATGGAGAGAGTCCTTTTCAGCCAGAGACAGCATCATGGCATATGCCTGAGGGAGCAGGATGTGTTAGACTTAACTGACATGCGTAATTGTTAAAAAAAAAAAGGATACTCGATAAATAAATATGTGTAATATTGGCAATACATTCTTTACCTGAGACTTGGATTTCCTAAAGAGTGGCTGTTTGACTGCCTCACTCAATGAGGGAGAGCCAAATGATCCATCGTCCTCATCTCCATCTCTGTCACTCAGCTCACTTTCTTCCAACTTGCGCATGTCAGAAAAATGATGAATATGCTCCAAGGCTGAATAGCTGCTCTGTTCCTCCTCATCTTTATACCTGGAAGTTATGCAAAACATTCAGTTGGGATACTTTGAAGGTTTTTTCTTACCCGACAACTTCATTTTTGCATGCATTTATAGGAAATTTACCTTCTTGGAGTAGTATTACAAGTTGTTTTTAATTCATTTGGCTCACTAAAGTCCATTTCACTTTGTATGATGACATCACTTAGGCTGCTAGGAAACTCCTTAGCTTCCCTTTTCTCAGGGCTGCTGCTAGGCTCCTCTGTTTCTTCCTCATCGGCACCAAGATCTTCCACTTCCTCGTCTTCCAAGTCATGTGAACCGACCAGCAATGGTTTTCCCTCTTCAAACGGACCTCCATTTAATCTGCAGATCAACATTACTCATTAGATCAACATCTGGTAATTATGTCACATACATTCTCAAAAGCACATAAAGATTTCAACTACCCACTGAAATGCAACTGCACAAGTATACATAAGTTATTTTCTATATATCTTTTGAACAATTCTACACAAAAGTTTTACAAGGTATGGGATAAACAAAATAAGGGGTGGAAGTGAGAGAAAACATCACAGCTGCAATTGAGCAGAGCAGGAATCCTGTTTGTCATCAAGGGTTTGGGGCCCCTTTTGGACACAGCAGCACTGGGTTGATCATTGCAGCACTTAAATGGAGTGCTTTGCCTCTCTCCTTGTTTATTTTCTCTACTATCTCGTATTCATCTAATAGGCAAAATATTTAGCTGACAGCCCCATTTGGTGGGAGAGTTATGAGATTGCTGCCAACCAGCTCATTCTTCTATCCCTGTGGAGGGAGAGGGAACCAGCTATCCAAACTGCCTGAGTCTTAATCTGTCCTTCTGTCTCAGTGCTACAGGAAACCACCATTTGGTAAATCATCTGGAACCACATTAAAACTGATTCACTAATTACACTCTGGGACATCTTTCGTCAGCTCGCAAAAATGCCTTTTCTTGCACAAAGGATTCGGAGATGGGGACTGAAAACTGAAAAGGGATACATAAATCGAAGGAAAACAAAACACATCAAGAGCAACACCTCATATATAGAGAGAAATGTAGCTGTACCTCACACATGTGCTGAATATATAGGGCATGCATTTGTGTAGAGAGGAGGGGATAATTGCAGATTATATTTTAGCATAATTTGTATGGTTTATTAGGAGCTGACAAAGAACTTTCAACATAACTCCTGCTTGAATGGGGAGTTAACAAGGCTGTATTTGTGCTGTTTCAAATTTGCACTACCGCGAGGAGGAACTAGCTCTAGAAGGGAGAGCGAAAACTCTGTGATTAAGAAAACAGATTCGCTAATTACGCTTTCAAACGTGGTAATTTGCTGAGGATAAAGTATCTATCAGAAGCAGTCAGGAGCATTGCACTTTGAAAGGAAACACAGGCTGACCTTTTGACCCCACCCTCTTTACCCTCTTCCTGTAGGCAGACATGTTGGTTCCAGATGTGGAGGACTAAATGCTGCATACCCTCCCCTTCCTTCCCACCTCCTGGTCTTCCCTTGTCCCTATACTGCCCGACCTGCTCTCACAGGCCCTTTTGCACAATCTGCAAATCTTTCTCTGGCCTTACAATCTTCCCTGTGATCACACCAACATGAGGCACGTGAAAACAAACTAAGAACTGAGAAGCTCTCGCTGCTGCTATCTGATCTGATCTGCTACAAGAATTTATTTGCATAATGCTCAGACAACGTTGCATGCACAGATATTGTTTCCTCCATGTGTCCAAAAGACAACTGATACAAAAAGTGCCTCAACATTTCCAAAACCTGTCATTGTGTCAGCATTGATAATGGCTTTGCAGACTTTGCTCGTGATTAAATTGTTAACAGTTGGCTGGGTGGCTTGAAAATGCTCAAATAGGCTAATAAGCGTGTCTGGTCATTAGGTTTACTGTAGTATCCAACAAGGGATACTATTTTAGGAGGGTCTGGTGTATGAGAGAAAATGATATTTTATGATACTAATAGAAATGATAGATACAGATGTTGACAGGTAAGGAGGGATAGGCAAACATGAAGCTGTGCTTACCCTTCCTCAGAGGGGTCTGGCGATGTCTGGTTCTGGCTTGTGCTGCTGATAAAATTTCTTATTTCATTAAAATACGAGTCCTCTTTGTCATCCAATATGGCACTGCTGCTGTCCAGTTCAGACTGTGGAGATGACATTGCAGTTCCTGAAGAAGTGGGAATAAAAGTCTTTATTTGCTCAAAATTAAACGACTGTTGCATTAAAACAGTTTAATTAATGTCCAAATTCTGCACCAAGGTTCTTCTTCTGTAACTTATTTTGAATCTGTTGTTTGTGCAGCTGAAACATGTAAAGTAGCAAATGATACTAAAGTTGCTGTTATTTAAGTCTAAAAATGTTCTGGTGTGTCGGGTTATATATTGTGACACTAACAAGTGAAAATTTTGCCAATAACTGATTTAGTATTTGATAGATTGCACATCGTCTCTGATTAAGCGGTGGCTTTCTTTCAAACCCACTGATGTCAGCTTTTTGGCCAGGTGTTCTGCTGATTCATTCAGTGATGCAACTTATCAACTTTGTGAGTTGTGCTGCTGATGAAAGCTCAATCAAAAAAAAGAACGAAAAGATAAATAAATAAAATCAGTGCCGTTTCAGAGGTCAATGGCAGATTTATATAATTTAATTTCTCAGCCTCAAAGCTTGTCTCTAATCATGAGTAAGTTATGTTTTATATGACTCCACAGAGGAGTTTATGAATTTCACCAGTCAGCAAACCCGCTCTCATTTTTTCTACTAAAATATGGGAAAAGGGAAAAGTGCTTCCTTCAAATAGCTGAAAAAATTGCCATTGATGATCTACATGACTTGCTGCTCACCTGACAGGTTGCCATTCTCATGCTTTTTAAGGTGTCGGTCCAGGTTGGTCTGCTGACCAAAGCAACGGTCGCACAGGTGGCACTTAAACGGCTTCTCCTTGTTGTGAATGTTGCGAATGTGACGCTGCAGGTTGGAAGAGATGCTGAAGGAGCGATCACAGTATTTACACCTGCAGAACAAATAGAGGCCATTCGTTGAAACAGTGCAACACAAACAACTAGCAAAACAGCACTGCACAATGAGTCTGAACTTGAGGACTGTACTGTGGGAAACATAATGTGATACATAATACAGGACACACATACACACATCCATGTAGACAGTCCCAGCAGTCCAGCAGTCACAGACATGATGGAAGAGCTTGTTTAAGGTGAAACAGCTCTGCCTCTTATCTCCAGCCAGCACAATAAAATTGCATTCTTCTCTCACAAAATAAGCACGCAAAAGATTTGGTTCAAGCCCTGCAAAATTAGGGGCTCTTGCCAAGTTTCTTCATGCAAAATTATACGAGAAGATTACATCTTTTCTTCTGGTGGAATTAGCTCACTCGATTGGTTGTCCCACAGGAACCCCCCTGGTTATCTCTACAAAAATTACAATAAACAGCGGTGATCTTTAATGGCATGCCAGCATGTAGAGTGCAGGCTATCAGACTGGGGCAGCCGAGGCCTGCATCTGTCTTTCTCTCCCCTGTGGTCAACAGGCCTCCTTCAATGTTACGGCCAACATTCCTCTACCTTAGTAACTACAAAGCTGAGAAGCTAGCCAGGGTATATTCATTATCCAAATGCAGTAAATGTGCACAATTAATTAGTGCATGTGCACTGAACTGATATTATATTGTTACTGCTACTTCTGTCTACTAAATCTACTAAATTAATGAGTGGTAGAGTTTTAAAGTTTCCAAAATACATAATTAAATAACTACAATTAGTGTTGTAGTTGCTTTTTTTTTTAGAAGGCATGAACACATCTCTTAAAGCGAAATGCTTGCAGATTACTTTGAGGCTGACCTCATTCATAACCACTATAGAAATGGCCACAGCTGCCAAGTCTGGATGACTGCCCGTGCTCTTCATCACCCCAATTTTCACCAAACTTCCTCTCTGCTCAGCCTCCAATTGTCCTCCACTCACCCATTCAAAAGACACCATTTTTCATCAGGCAAATTTTTAGCAGTAGGATAATTATTCCGGGATTATGGCATAAAAACACACACATAGACTAGCTTTAAATGTAGATCAGTAATTCCGGGGAAAACTTCCACTTGCTATTAACAAATTAACTGTGTCTGTCATCACTTGCCGTGTGAAAGTGTGTTTTCTGCGTTTGCTTGCTCTTGGAGAAGAGAAATCTACACTCAATGAATAAATTAATGTGCTATTGCCCAAATCTGGTTCTTGACTAGACAATAGTGGTCTGATTTAGCATGTTAAATGTTAGGAAAGTGAGTAGGATAGATGAAAGGATGCTGGCCGGAGATGGAGGAGTATTACATTCAGCAAATATGTTTCTGCTGGAAAATTTCAGCGACTTACAAAACAAACCAAAACGGGACATCCACACCATACAGTACACAAACACACACATGTATACACTTGCAACTATGAAGACAGCATGGATACTTGTATGGCTAGAGTCACCTGTATGGTTGCTCTCCTGTATGAGTTCTGAGGTGGCGAGTCAGGTTGGCAGAGCGTGGAAATATTTTTCCACAGTATCTATAAAAACATTATAACAATAATTTAAGTTAGTCATTGTACTTCAGTGTACCAAAGCAAAAAGGTTGAATACTAAAACTATTTGCCAAAGATGAATGTTTAATTACATTCTACATGAAGTTTGCACATCAAACCATATATGACAAAACAGGTTGCCGTAGTTACCTGCATGTGTAACGCTCCTTGCCCTTTCGCAGCAGCGTCTCTGGAAGGGTGGAAGGTGGGGCTCTGAAGTCAAACATAGAGGGAACAGAGCGCAGCAGCTCACTGGATTCGGGCTTTAAGGAGCCAAACGTCTCTAGCTTCTCTGCCATGTTCTCGATAGCTGTCATCTGTGGAGATAAGACACAGGAAGAATGGATTAATGGGTTAAATTCTTCAAACTTTATGACACTTTAAAGTTTGAGTTGTGTTTTGATCTAAGCTATAGCACTGTAGCTTGACATTTTTATTTTTTAATATAAAATATCAAAGGTACTTCAATATATGTGCAGAGAAATAAATAATTTAATTTCCAATCATTTCTAAATAAGCTTCATTGGACTTAATCCAAAGCAATTATTAGTAGATGTAACTGTGAATAAAGGTTTCTTACTCACAGTGCCCAAGTTAAAAATCATAGAGTACTTTTACAGACACCTTTGTCAATTAAGGTAATTCTTTTACCTAACACTCATAACTGATGCATGCATTAAATGTGCTACATAACAAGCACACATGACACTGAACACACAAAAAGATAGGTTATCTCCAATTCATGGTCAGTGGAAAGCAGTTGTGTAACTGAGGATCAAACTCAGCCAATTCTCATTCTCTAACAAATACTCATACAGTATGCATGCAATAAATATACACACACACACACACACATACACATAGGATGAAAGACTGCAGCCAATCTACTAATGAAACTGAACATTTACTTTCATCAGATACTCTCTGAGGAAAATATGTGCATTTGTGTGCGTGAGCGTGTGTGTATGAACAAGAAACTATGAGCAGCTTGGTGGTCGAAGTTGATTAACTGCCTTCAGTGTGTGTAAGAGGGAAAATATATGTATGTGTGTGACAGAGAAGAATGTATTTGTAATGCATTTTATGTGCAAGAGTGCATGTGTGTCTACAATGTGTGTGTTTGCTGCTACATGCGCTTTATGTGAACGCAATTGTACGAATGTGTATCTGTGTGTCGTCAAATATGTGTATGCCTGTGTGTGTGTGTGTTTGTACATGTGTGTGGCAGTAGAGTGATTCATGTCCACTGCTGGGCTGTAAACCATTCTGTGCACAATGCGGGCAGACAGCACATTCGTCAATATGAAAGATGTTGACATTACTGATCAAGGGCCAGACACGGGTAATAATGATATCGCTGTGCTGAGAGGGGCGGGATGGGGGAGGAGTGGGGTCTGGAAGGGGAGTGAAGGGAGAACTAGTGGGAGGAGGAGAAGGCGGGGGTCTCGGTAGGCCACAGGGCCTTTCAGACCATCACACACACACACACACACACACACACATGCACCCACACACAGGAGTTTTTTTTCTTTTCTTTTTTTAAGGGGGCCACACAAATTTGCATTATTTTGCGTGTATTGAATTTTCTGCCTGCTTCTTCTTCTTATTTCAATAAGGCAACAAATCAATGGTGATTCAGGTCCTCCACCAGAGTCCTGCTCTGACTCTGACATTCCATCTCCTGCTTTCACCCCCTGTCACTCTCAGGCTTCATGCCAAGATCGAGCAGACCGGGAATAAGAAACAGAGGACAAGAACTGGAGAAGAGGATGAAGCACTAGATGACAGGGAGGGAGGAAATAAAAGGAAAAAGAGGGGAAAATTTAAACAGAAAGAAAGATACAGAGAAAAGAGCATGCAAACAAGATGGAAAGAAAGAAAGCGCTAACAGGTTCTGGAAAGAGAGGGTCTGAATGCTGATGGATGGTGGGAGAGTCCCGTGTTGGGAGCGGCTGATTAGGAGTGACGGCCGAGTGTAAAGTTCCTGCCGCAGCCGTCGACGTTCCCACTGAGGGAGGATGTGGAGTGTCAGGTCTGTTTGATTATGAATATGCCAGCGCTACACATCATGAATCAAAGAACGACTCAAGAGGGAGCAAGAGAAAGCAAGGGAGTGAGAAAAAGAAAGATAGACAAGGGGCTTGTGATGAAGAGGGAGGTGAAATGCTTTCATATTTCTTTTAAATGTGCACTTTTTATTTCATTGGCTCTTTACAGACACTAGTGCAAATGCTCAGTTTGTCTGATTGCTCAATGAGAATATATAACTCTCGGGAACATTAGCGGCCCTAAAACTGTCAACAGTATCGTGCCTGTTCGATAAGACATTTTTTGAACCAGATAATACTCCTGGTTGCATCTGCTCAGTCTCATATGAGCTCTGCCTGCTTCTGATCCAATTAAGACTTCAACCTAATTAAGTGTAATATTTACTTCTTATATA
>JBAMHV010000009.1:19538815-19569029 GCA_037177535.1 Pseudomugil gertrudae
CCACACGCTAAATTCTAGGCTCCACGCGCAAATTAGTACGCGCAAATTGAGATCTTAGTAAATCTGGCCCTTAGTGTCTTTTGTACTGGCACTTGAGAGCATGTTGAAACTTATCCCTTCAGTGTTAAATGGTGACAGACTGCTGCCATGCAAATACTGAGTGAAGTCAGTTTCAAACTTTTACAGCCCATGCATTAATTATGGGATGGGGTCTTTCTGATAGAGGTACAGAGCTGTAGGTTAAAGAGGAACTTACCCAAGTTCTCTGATCTGGCAAACGAAACTGAGGGGCGGAAGAAAGGGAAAAAGAGAAAGCAGTCAAAACCAAGAAGCTGTGCATGAATCAACACATCTGGGTAAGAAGGGGAATTGATGGGTCTTGGTGCGATTAATTTTAAACGAGCAATTAGCTGCCTATCTGCCGAGTTATGGCAATGGAATTATAGGAAACTCTAATAGTTTCCAACACTTCCTGGTGTTCAATAAGCTCATTATAGAAAGCCGCAAATACAATTCCAGTATGAAATCTAAACCAGTAATGCCCAGTAGTAAAATTCCTTGCCAGGAAATAAAAAATGGCTGAATCACTTAAAGTCTTTAAAAGAAGTTCCAGTTGCCTTAGCATTGTAACCTCTTTTTTGATATATTGCACAAGAGTGAGTCAGGTGACCGAAAACAAACCTCCTGAAAAGTATACAGAAGGGCCTCTTGCCTGGTCTGGCTTGGAGTTATGCTGGTCTGGTATTTGTGGGAATGATTTGTGTGTCCAGACATCATAAAGTCATAAAGATGGCCTAAGCACTCTGTTAGTGTTTCTACTGATAGGACACCTCATTAAGGCGTGTGTGACGGCCATGTGGCTGCTGCAGGCTGGGCCCATGCAACAGTCTGGACAAGGGACATAAATCAGACAAATGAAACAGCCTGTAAAAACCAGACCTGAAACGGTCTGAATAGAAGGGAGGGGGGTTTGAATCATATGCCTGAGAAAGTGGTGTTTTCACTTTCCGACGGACCATTCTCACCCGCAGGGGAAGATTGAACAAATGAACGTGAAAGCAACGTGTTATGGACACATACACACAGACACGTACACACTCACACAAAGACTGCTGCGCATGTGCATACGCACAAGTTCTCTTCAGAGCCTCGCACCGGAAACGCTGGCACAGAAAACCCAGGGGCAGAAATCATTGCTTTAAGAGCATATCATTTTTAATACTGTAATCAAAGACACATTACAGGAAGACATGTGACAATGTGCCCTTTCTTTCTGCCACATCTGTTTTAAATAGCCAACAATGGCCTTAACAGGCAGTAGCTTATATAAGACAGGGGCTGCATACTAATGCCCAGTAATCCAGTTTAACCAGAATGGGACACCCATTATAAAATAATGTTTTTTATAGAAAAAAAATATATATTCACTGACAAGTTCAATGTTATTTTGCTGTCAGATCTGTAAACATTGGGAGCTAACAATAACTGTGCCAAAGTGTGATCATGAGTTCAAAGACATAAGATTAAGAACTCCTGTCCAAACTTCTCCTTTTCCCAACAAATGGGATCATCAGGGGCGACAATAAATCACCCGAGCTACCCCAGTACCCACAGATGCCATGGTTGGAACTTACCTGTGGGTGGAACAGGAAGCCTGGACCAGGCCGCATGTACTTGTCCTTCAGCGTCTCAAACGGATCACTCATTCTCCTCTTCTCAACCCTGCTAATAGTAGATTTCTATCAGCTCTTAACGAATGTACAGCAGCAAATATTGAAACATTTCTATTTAGTTTTTAAAAATAAGTCACAGCAAATATGTAACTTTAAAGTACCTCTTGTAAACATGCATATTAGTTTTGCAATGTGAACATATGACAATTATATTGGACTGTTTCCCCATTGTGCAAAAAAATGTACAAGTAACTGTAGTTAAAGTCACTGGTAATAACAATACCTGTAAATGGGATCCATGAAGAAAGGGGTGGGTCTGGCATGTTGTAAGGAGGTATCTGCCTTTGGAATCTCCACCACTCCTTTCTCCTCTCCATATCCCAGGTTCTTCTTGCTCTCTTCTTCTTTTGGATTATGTCTACGGCCCCTTGACCCCAGGCTCAGGTCCAGTGGTTGATCCTGACCCACAGGATGTGAGACCTCTGGTTTGGTGGGAGTAAATGGGGCTAACTTTTCATCCTTTTGCTTGGTAGTGAGGTCAAACGGTGACTCAGATGAAGACTTGCCTTGACCTTTCTTACAGTCATCTCCTGGTGACCGTGGCTCAGCCTTCATGCCTGCAGGTCTTAGGTCCCTGTCTGGGAATGGATAAACTGGTGGAGAAAATGCTGGGAAGAAAGGCAGAGGGAACATAGAAGGGTAGGGCAGAGACCCAACCTTCTTTTCCTGTAAGCCAGCTAGCCCAGTTGAGCCAAAATACTTCTCAGCAATAGAGGCGATGGCCTTAATAGAGTCATTCACAGCCCCTGTTACAGCTGTGTGCTCATCCAGTGAGGATGGGATGAGAGAAGGGCCAGGGAAATCTTTCATAGCACTGCTGCCAATCAAGCTGGAGCTTTGGGAACATCCCTCACTGACCTTCCTTTTAGGACCTTTGCCATTTTCTCGAGCAGTCCCCCTCTCACTATCCATGTCACTCTCAAGCTCAGAGCCTGATGTGCTTTCCAGATCACTTCCGCTGGGGGTGCTGACATCATCTAGGTCACTGCTTTCAGACTGGTCACTCTGCTTGTTTTGCTGCTTGGTAGAGGATGAGGAACCCTGGTTGTGGAGCTCTGAATCAGGTCTCTCAATTCTAGGTGAACTGCCATCTTTGCGGAGAGCCTTGAGCAGCTCTCTGGACTCCAGAGCGCCAGGGCTTGGAGGTAGTAGTGGACTTTTACCTAACTCTCCACCAGGTCCTACAACAGGTGCATGAGCTGGTTGTCTGACAGGAGAGGCAGTGGCAGGAATAAGCGGTGGCCTGTGATAGAGTCCAGAGGGAAACAGACCAGGGAAGCTGAAAGGAAATGCTGGGGCAGCTGGAAAAGTAAGCCCACTATGGTGGCGGCTGGCACCAAAATAATCTGCCAGTCCAGCACTGCTATGACCCATTGCGAGAGCTGATTTGTCCAAGCCAGGGGTGCCTGGGAGTGGCATACCCTGGGCAAATAATCCCCCTGCTGTGAAATGATTCTTTCCCTCACAAAAGCGCCGATGCTTATTGAGGGATGAGGTGGTGCTGAACATTTGCCCACAGTCTTTGCACTTGATTTGCGTGCGGCAGTCAGCATGCATACGTTTGTGACGACAAAGGTTAGAGAACTGGGTGTAGGACTTGTGGCATACCTCACCTACAGGGACAGGAGACAGAGCATTATGAATCAGTATCCAAGACACACAGACACACCCACAAACAATTACAGAATAAAATGACATCACAGGATATCTCTAGTTGACATGCTTCATTCGAACTAAAACTAGGGTAAGAGGAAATACAGTATGAGAGATAATGCTCATGTTCCCATCAATTCTCTGACAATAGATTCCCAGCGAAGTAAAAATGGAGAGGTGTGTCCAGATCCTGGCATTGTAATGGAATCTGTTTGGTTGATGGTATGAGTCACTTGCTGCCACTCATCACCTGTACATCACACCAGATTCCCAGGCATCTCCAGCACCATTGTCCTCTCAGGGACACGCTCCCAAGGAGTCCATAAACAATCACACACCAACACACATAGGAGCTTGCAGACGCATTCACAAATATTCACACAGCACAAAGAAATTGAATTGCACACACACACACACACACACACACACACACACACAAACACTTGCACACAAACAAACAGGCATGCAAACATAAAGATACACACACACACGCACACATTCTCAGCGCATGCAGTACAATGGCTCTATTTTAAGTTTGTGAAGGAAGCAGAGTTGAATGAATCCTATCCTGCAGTTCTGTTCCCATGGACAGGTCTCACGTCCTCTGTTGCCTCTCTTCCCTCTCCCCCCTCCGGACCTCTATAGTCGACCCGGCAGCCCCCTCAGCTTACCCCCATGGCGGAGACCATGTCGTCCTGCGCTAAATGACCTTCCCACAGCCAGTCCCTGTGTGCCGGTCAGTTACTCTGTCTGGCCTGGCTGGCCCCGAGAGACATACAGGTACATCACTTGATGCCAAAAACAAAACCTCACTGTTCAGTGTTATCTGTTGTAATTATTAATCTTTCAACCTTATGTAGAATCAGTGGATGAGTTTGGAAAAGTAATAGAAGGCAAGTAGAATTATCTTCTATCTTTATTATCTAAAAGCTATTTATGAGACAGATATCCTTCGTAGTTTGCCCCATACTGAATATTAGTTGATATTTGCAGCTTGTGCTTTAATAAGATTTTAATAATTTAATAAAAGACATGGTTAAAGCCATCTGTGAGTGACTGTTTTTGCTCACATTATTGTTAGAAGTGGTTGGGCTCAAACTGTGATTACACCTCTGCATACTTTGGATGCAATCCAGGCACAAGGTGCACAGGAGGCAATTCATAGAGATGAAGAGGAAGAGCAAGAAAATGTATTCAGGAAACTGATTAAAACAAACAAAAAAACTCTGAATATGAAAAACCTGAGCCAAGAGTGTATCTTATAAAAAGCTTAATTTTAATGAGGAAAGAGCATCAGAAAACAACTAATCTAGAAAACAGTGTGATGAGCCGTGCTTCTTCGTAAGCTGTGCATTATACCTTACCGCACAAGCGAATACATTTGGTAAAGTACATGTAAATATCTTTTTTTTTTGTTAGTTGTATAGCAGAAGTTTTAGAGAGGTAGGAGGTTATGTATGTCCCTTTCAAAAATCAACCAGCTGCTTTTATTGATCTTTCCTTATGTGTGTATTTTTACAAGTATGGCCACAGGGCCTGTACAAACTACCAAAAAAAACCCTTTACAATATATCATGTTATTTTGACATTTATAAGCTAACAAAACACAGGCATTAAAACACTGAATGAGGGATCTGATCTACAACATACGTATTCAAAAGCTCCTTACAAAGTGAAACAAAATCTAAGACATCCCTGGGAAAAACAAGGCAGACCAGTAATGGTGAGATGAATGCTTATTTCTTAGAGACAAGTGTTAAGACATACACATCCTTGACACTGCATGCATTGACAAACAAAAAGAACCACATGCGCTTATCATACTGCTGTTCAAAATACAAACATGTCCTTCAAGGACATTCACTCAAACAAATACTTCACACACACATGATCGTGTCCAGGGAATCATCGTGTTTTTAGTTTGCTTTGTCTTACTTTTTTCTTTTTAATGCAAAGTCATTAGTTGTTTTTAAACCTGCATATTTTCTGCTGATTACAGCAAATGGACTATTCACGAGGTCATACATGTGGTTGCTATTTGCGAAGAATGGCGAATGCAGCAGAGGCAAAGAGAGAGTGGGGAATGTGAGGTCTTCTGTGGAGATGCAGTCATTGTTGCCTATGCATGTATGTCTGGCTGTGTGTGTGGTTGCAGGGAAAAGTAAGACGATGTTTTCTTTTTTTTTTTTTTTTAAAATGTGTAGAGGGGAAAAAGAGAGAAGGGGCAAAGGGTAAAGATCATAATGCTTTAGGGGAAGGAGATCAGATCTCCGTTGTGAGGTGGTGAACGTGTGAAAGGTCAGAATGTGTTTGGGTCTTGTTGGAGTTGGAATTTACAGACAAAACATATGTGATTAAGTGACAAAGCAAAATGTGAGAATGAAAAGGCTGTTAGCTATAGTGTTTACAGAAGATCACACTGGGTCAGTGTGACTGGCAACACGTTGGTGTTACCATCCTGGCAGTGTGAGAGGAAGTTGATTCAGAAAAATACTCCAAACAAAAAACACCAATATAACACTAATATAAAACCTGTAGATCATGGCAAAGAGCTAAGGTGAGTTGAAGTATATCTCTGCAAAATTATCACTTTTTGTAATACAAGTAAGTCAAAGCATGTAGTTATTGTTATTATTATAATGTACTGAGGAGACTTACATAGGTAGGGTCTTAGTGACTTACACATGAAGGGTTTGACACTGCTGTGGATGTGCTTATGCTGCTTGAGGCCTGAAGACGTTGCAAACGTCTTACCACAGTCGGAACAGGCATGGGCACGTGCCCCGACGTGCTGAGAGCGAATGTGCCTCTGTAGGTTACTGGGGTCTGTGAACACCTGCTGGGGAAAGGAACCAAACAAACACGCAGACAAGTGTTACTATCTGCTTCTACAAATGTGTAAAACAAACAAGCATGTGGGCATAAATAAAAAAAAAAGCTCATCTATTAAAAAATCCCCTCAAAAGTCATCACTTTACCTTTGAGCAGTTTTCACATTCATAGTGCTTGCCACTGTCATGCGACATCTGATGTCGGATCAAGTTTGATTTCCAGTTGAAGGCCTTCGGACATTGATCACACTTATATTCTCTGTCATCGGAGTGGGACAGGGTGTGGGCCTCTAGGCTGAGAGAAGCACAGAAAAAAAGGAAAACTAATTAGATCTTAGCAAAGTTAATTTTATATATCATAGCTGTTCGTCACCGCCTTCTACCTTCATGATTTAAATATAAATGTGGTTAGAAATATTCATTTTACTATTACCTCTGAACATCTGGGAAGAGCTGGTCACACTCCTTACACTCATGCAGGCCATGAGACATATGAAGGGGCCGCAAATTTTGAGGTTCTTGAGCCTTCAGGTCACTGTCCCCGTCTGTGTACAGAAAAGGGGACAGAAGCGAATCACACATTAAGAAACTGTTTTGCAAAAGATATGGCCTCATCGAGTTCTCCCATCTCCATCATTTCCCGTCTGTTTCCACATTAATTACTGTCAAACACACTTCAATAAGTCTGGATTTTTCTGCACTGACAGCTGCTTCTTCCATTCCTTCCTTAAATCACCCTAGTGTTGTACTACTCACATTACCTTGCATGTCTTGATGTTGCACCTAAAAGTATCAACACTGATACAGCTGAGGTCCATTGGGCAAATTCCTCATGGGAAAAACACAATTCGAACACTACTGATTCTTTTTCTGTATATCACTGCATCTTTACAATCAGCTACAGGTTTAGAAACATATGCTCCCACAGTTCATTACTTCCTTTTCTCAGTTTCAGCAGCTTCACACTCCTTAGCCACTCATCCTTCTTGTTAGTCTTCACTGCCCAGTATTTACTGTGGCTTCAAACAAACACATCTATTTAGAAGTGTAAGTCAAACCTGGGTTAAGGAAGGAAGAGGGAGGCATCCCACATGGTTGCTTCTGGTGGTCCAGCAGCTGGTTGCGGGACTCAAAGTGCTGGTCACAATCCTCACAGCGGTACTGCCTCTCCTCTGCAAAGTGGAAGGAGGAAGATGAATATCCTGTGCTTGAGTGAATAGTATATGTTGTCATTTCATTCACAAGTGTGTGTGTTAGGTGCAGACCATGAATATCAGGAGCCATTGTGTCACATGAATACTCTTCAGCCTTCATGAAAAGTAGCAGCTCCTCGCCGGGAAAAATCTCTCTGGTGACTTTGTAGAAGATCTGCAACACATTTAATATATATTTTTTTTAGAAATCTAAATGTGCATCTCGCTTATACAGGTCATCACATAGACCTGCAAAAACACCAATTATTTTTGCACTAGATTAACCATTTTTGTTTCCTCATAAAGATGTTGCAGCTGCTTTTGTTTTAAATACATTAAATTTCTTATTTCTTGTTCACATGGCACAAAAATGTGGGCCTCAATACTAACTTTCTCCATTAGCAGAGACCCTTGAGGGTAGCTCTTGGTATTGTACAAACACAACAAAAACACTCAAATCACCTCACTTGTGTACGTGATTGTCATACCGCCACAGCCACAACTGAAGGAAGACTTATACATGAAAATACACACAGTTATTAACTTGTAAGTAATCATCCTTTAAGACATCCATCTTCACGTGCACATAAGAAAGTACAAACAAGCATCTCGCAGAATAAATACACTCTCTCATAAATACACAGAAGATTAAGGTGTGCAGGAAGTGGTACATAAATGTTGACAGTAAGCAAAACAAGCAATAAGAAAGCTTTTCCGAGATGGAAGAAACTTTTACCACGACAGTAAACCACAACTTTCCCAGCATTCCCACAACACTATGGCTCGGTAATGTTAGGAAAATGTGCACTATGCAATAACCTTTTAAATTATTGCAATGGCAACATGATTTTCACATTAAAATAAAGGTGTAAAACATGCACAAAAGAAGATTTTCTATGTAAAATGTAGCCCTAATTCATTCATCTGGGTGGTCCAATTTCAGATCAAATTGTCTTCACAAACGTATTGTGTGAGTTGATCATGCAAAATCAATCTACATTTAATATACTTCACACATATTACAAAGAATATTTGGAGAGTGGGGTTGTCACATTAAAGAACCAGCTGAGAGACCCTGCGACTGTGAAGCTTCCCATGGACACACAATAGCCTTTCTCTGCAAAACAATCACACGTGGTTATTCTGGGAATGCTTTGGGTATTTTACATATCAACTTCCTTTGCTATGTCAACATGACAATAACGATGGAGGAATTTATTAGAAGTGTAACTGAGGGGGGTGGTATGGAAGGGGATGCTACTGGGAAGTCGTGGGTCACAGGTAGACAGCTAATGAGGGAATAATATATCAGCAGAGCCACAAAGGCTCTACAAAGGCTTATTAGTGTCATAGTCAAAATAAAGTCATGATGCAATTTGAACACTATTCTGTAATTGTTCTTGCCTGGCTTCTAACCAAGACACTGCTCTTGCATGCTATTAATTATGGAAATAACTGAAACACAGTAGGTGTTGTTTTGTGTGGCATAAAAGTATTATTTAAATTCAGGCAGCAGTAAAACATAAGCCGCCAAGAAAATCATTTGGCGGGTAACAGGCACGACAAGTTTTGCTCCCACTGCAGGCTAAACCAGTCATTACATTTTAACCACCAAATTTAATCCAAAAATATTTCTTTCTTGTGTTATTTTATCATTCATTTCAAAACATTTTGGAGCATTTAAAGAATGTTTTCAAGGTCCACAGAGAAAAGTTGGCCAGCTTCTTTACTAGTTTGTCAAAGAGAAATGCAGTCCTGGTGAGCAACAGAGCTGAACCCCCATTGTTTCAACTAAAGAATTAAGGGAACTGAACTTTGAGATTCCTTGATCCTTGACTTTTTTTTTAACTTAAGCTTGTGTCTATACCACAAGTACAAAAGCATGATTACACGGGGTGTCCATCAGAAAGCGGACAGACTCGTACAGACAAACATACAGAGGTACTCAGAGGCCATCACCTCTGTGAGGTCACAAAAATATTGTGATTTAGGAACAATCAGACAGCAGCTCAAACAGACATGTTGTTCTGCAGAGATTCCGCTTGGAGAGACTGATACTGAGGCCGAGGAGGGAGGCTGCTTGGAAAGCTGTCAGAGTATAGTACGGCCTCGGATCATTAAAGTTAACGGACTTTGAAAACACTAGAAAAAAAGTGCACAAGTTTTTCAGACTTAAAGTAAATATCCATCATAAAGAAACTGTTCTGGCTCTATGTCCCATCTTTTCTCAGGAATCCGTCACATAAAGATGTACTGTGTGGTAGTTTAAGTATACACGAGTAAGCAAAAGACAAGCAAAATGGGAATTCCCAGTGAACACACACATGTACAACCACACACAGGCACAAACACAATCTTAGGTTTTTCAGGATATATTTAGCATCTTATGGACATCCAAACACACCCGCCTACCCCATTACACAAAACCCCTGGAAGGAGTTCAACAACAGGCAATGTGCATACCTGCAGCTTCAGCATTAGAAACATTTTATTTCATTTTATGTAGTGTTTCTCACAAAAAAAAGAAAATATTTTAGTTTAAAGTAAGAATCTTATGATTATTTTTCTTCATGTGCAATGTTTTTGTCTATGTAGGTTAGTTTATCAAGTCTTTCCTTTCTCACACACTCTCACTGTCAAAGGTTACAACCATAAGAGGATCAGGGGCTATAATCGGACAACTTGTTACCTTGACACCATTAGTCATTAGTAGAGTAAACACAGTCACATTTTCCCGGGGCACACCCTGCTGGCCAATTCTTCTCTCAGACACAGCTCATTCCACAGGTTTGCCATTCACCCACAATGGTGTTGCCTAATAATTCTTACATGGGTGCTTGCCTTAACTTTTACTGTAACTTCTATAATCTATGAATAATTGAGATGCCCAAAGTCTTATTTTACAATAACTAAAGTAAAAAAAAAAAAACACTCTCAATGGGGGCACATTTTCAGGAAAAGGTTAGACAAAATAATTCATTTTAAAAAGTGAAAAAAATGGCTTCAATATATTTATTTGTGCTTTTTCAGGTGTTGCATTTCATACCCACGTGTGTTTTTTTTTTACTTCCCTGCAGCTTTCAGGGTCATGCTCCATGTATGGTTTATTTGGCAGTCTGTGCTGCTTGGCCTCTGAGCAAAACCTTAATGTGACTTAGATAGCAATAAAGAGGAAAAGCATACAATGTGCAACTAGTTCCAGGTAATTGGATGAATGTGTAAGGAAGCCAGCGTGACTCTCTTCATGTAAGACTGAGCCAGCTGTGGGAGCTTAGCCTCAGCAAAAAGGGGAAAAAAGAAACTTTCTGCTGTCAAATGCTTTTTAGGTTTTTAATCCATGTAGTTGTAAAAAGATTTAACCATCCAAAACTGGGGGCAACATCATTTTTTTTTTGCATGTGATGCTTTAGTTTAATTAAATGTGATCCCTCCTCATAATTCATTCTTAAGAATTCTCTACAGCTAAATTACCTTCAAGCTGTTATCTCTGAGTTGCAATCACTTCTAGCATGCTCACACGGTGAATAGCCATCAGTATTTTGCTAATATGCCCCTGAACCACTTCATTGCACTCAATACTGAGTGAGAATCAATAGGGTGAATGAGATTAACACTCATATCCCTTTGTACCATCTTATGAAAAGCTCTTCGGGGCCTTGTTGGAAATGCTAATTACATTTTTAATCAATTTTCTATTCAATTGAATCAGTAGATTGAGGAGCGCATTGGAAGGTTTTGAACCACTAATTGCTCTAATTATCTTAACAACAAAATGTGTTGACTGTGGGGAGATCTATGCTCCAGTTGCTCACTCAGTGTTTACGGCAAGAGGGAAATTTAGGCATAGAAAAAAGATGCTTAACCTCTTGACACCAAAGCATTAATTTGACTCACGTTAGGGACGTCTTGTTGCTATTTAGATTTAGGAGGAGCAAACAAATAATCTTTTTATTTATGATTATACATACTGTTGTGTTACATATAGATTTTGTTATATATTATTTAAATATTAAAAATATTAATAAAAAACTGCTCTTTTCACAACATCAAATGGCAGTGTAAATGTTCAACATATTCCAGTTACACAGAATTTAGTATTACTGTGCATGCGACCAAACGTGTCATCATATGAGGACACTGTGAATCAGGACTCCGTACAAACAACAGGTTGATAGTGTCCGATGAAAGATTTATCAATTAAACACCAAACTTACTGTCTGTTGCAGCAAGATGGAATGAAATTACAGACAGATGAATATGCAGTTGTCTTCATAAGATGATTATTATTTTTGCAGTCGAGGCACACTGAAGGAATTACAGGTAGTTTCAGTGTGACTCACAAATTGCTACACCTGCCATCTCCTTCCTCTTCAGTCTTTCCTGTTGCTTCCACACAGCAGTGTCACATATATAAAGCAATAAAACTGAAAAACAGTTCAAATGAAAGGCTGTCCTTGTTGAAATTGAGTAAAATATGGACTTTACAGCTGAAGCTCAGAGGAAAGAAACACAAACAGCATCTGTAATGTTTGTCCCATTAATTTTGAACAGCTGGGTATACAGTGACATCATGTTTTTCTTCCCATTTATGTTGAGATAATCTTGTTGTTTGACAATACATATAATGAGAGTATAACCTTCCTACACTTCATCGTTCCCTTATGTTGTTAAAATGATTTCTATGCAGATGCTTTTGCAACAGGAAATTGTATGAATGGAGAAAAAAATAAAGTGAAGAGAAAGAGAGCGGAAATAAATATACAGGTTAGAAATATACAAGCATCGTCTTATTCGCGCATTCCTTCCTCACTGTTCTGTTTTTCTGAGATTGGTCATAAAGTTTTATGATAAACAAAACTGGGTCAGAAATTAGAGAATGGAGACCAGTTTTTTATTCTCACACTGGCAGAGCTAAACTCGCGTTTGAAAAGACCCAGGGTCAAATAATGACCAACACACCTGGAAACCGCTGTCATTGTAGGACAAAGTCTTAAAACATATCAGGTTACAAATCATTTCTGGCTTATGGCATGAGAATATTTCTACATACTTAGTTCTGAGGGAAGGTTTAGCCAAACAAGAAGCATGTAAGCCCTGAACAACTCGGTCAAGCTCTTCTGTGGAAAACTGGTGATGGAACATGTTGTATGTGGTGAATGCATAATATGTGGTTTCGGGCAGGGTTTGGATTCAGCACTTCTCTGTGGCAAGAAAGACCTGTTGGAGTCAGGTACTGTTTTAATGCTCAGAATGAGGAGCATGGGGAGTCATCTGAACCGCAATGAACAATTCACAGTCCTGCAGCTGGTGGAAACACACACGTACACACACATACACACGCCTACACACGATTTAATGTTCTTACGTGCATGCATGTAGAAACCCAGGCACTTACAGGTGTGTGCACACACTTTAGAGACAAAATGAAACACTTGACTCACTCACAACAAGTCAATGCACATAAATGTCTGTGCACACATGGATACAAAGAGCCCTCATGAGCTTAGGGGCACACACACACACACACACACAGTTCTTAAAAACTGCCAGCGCCTTTACAGAATCGCCTCATTTTGTCTATTCGTTTTAACTATACAGACAGGCATTGTGAGGCGCTACAGTGCTTTTTCAAAAACACTAATGTTGGCCGGAAGGCTTAAAGACGGCACATTGTGCTGTGTTGTGACAGTGTGTAATACTTAACAATCACCTCATCATAGCCATGTCCGTGACCTGTCGGATCCTTACACAGCCACCCAAGCAGAACTACAGCGTTGACAGCGAGTCGCACCTCGTGCAGAGGGCAGCTCAGGAAAGCTGTCTCAGCTCCGTTTGTCTCTCTGTATTACAAAAGAGTATTTAACTACGTTTAGAAGGCCTGTTCTCTTTTTTTAAGCACTCTCTTTATGACCATCTTTAGCTTTATTATGCTATCTTTCCAAAGAGAAAAAGGCAGATTTGTTACTGATAAGATCTAAGTTTTTAATATGAAGATTTTAAATTTATTTCATGATAAAAACAAACCAAATCAAAATTTATTCTCACCTATTTGCAGCTACCGTATTGTGAAACACTGATTAAATTATAGTTTTGGCTGAAATGTCTACAGCTAATCTAGATAGACCACCAGGGAGAAGTGACGACAACTACACAAGTTAGATTATGTTATTTTTATCCGGGTCAAGTGATGGTATGCACCACACGCGTGTCAAACAAAGTTTAGGGTCTTGTCTTCCGGCCTGTCTGTGTGCTTCTGTGTAGGAGGAGCCCCTGGCTGGGGGGATTACTGAGATGAACAGGCCCCCATGTGTGCAGCACGCACCTTTCTACAGCCAGGTGAGCAGCAAAAGGACTGTGACATTCCTGGCATATCTAAGAGTTTATATCGCAAGCGTGACTGGGAAGTGTGTGGAACTATCATTTTGACCAGCCGTCTCTGATCGTGCCCTGTGGTCCTTGCACGGCAGAAGCCAGCGCACAATTACAGAAGGAAAACACGAACAGATAACGAGGAGTCTCTGCAGTGCAGCCTGGGAAAAGGGTTGTGTGTGTGTGTTACGTGAAGGCAAGGTGGGCCAAATGCTATCTGACTTAGATCACAATAACACATTTTAACACAAAAGAGCAAAAAAAAAAAATGGTAGCTATTGGAAAATACAGCAAAGCTTTCTGGCAACGGAGTTGTGTAAAAAAAAAAAAGCAAAAGCAAAAGCGGGGGCTGAGTGGTTTTATAATTCATCCTGCTGGATGGCAAGAGTCAAAAGACACATCACCATTTGGGAATTTAAAATCAATTCAATCACATGTTTTTTCCTCTTTCTCTTGTTTTTCTTGTTTCTTTCATTTCTTAAGATCTTATTCATTTAGTGCTGAGGTGAGAAGTTGTGTCTCCAGGTACCTGATCATCTATCTGGCACGCTGTCAGATTATGTTGTGTAGCTTGAGGGGCAAACTGGATGTGCTTCAGCCAGCTCCCTATATCTGGTTTGCTGGCATCCACGCAGAATTTCACATGGCCTGATCCATCCAAGATCTGCAGAGAGGGAGTGCAAAAAAAAGAGAGAGAGAGAAAAATCAGTTTGATCAGTATCAGGCCAGGTTACTATGTCCAAACACTGCATAACCACATACCTCCCACTGAGATACCACTGAAATGTTAGGAGCACAACTGTAGTGCAAGTGTGAATATAAAAACAAAGATATAACATCAAAACAAACACATAAAGTAATAATCAGTCATTTATATACAGATACAGGTTCCAATGTTTTTTTTTTATTAAAATGTGAGAAAATAATTCAAATAAGTTATATATAAAATAATTTCTCCATGCTAAAAAAATTATAGCATTTTATTAAATTGATCTTTTTAGAAATGACAACATAAATTATCTTTTATGTTTGATGTCAAAAGTAAAAAAAATAAAGATATGAATAAATAAAAGGTTATATAAAAAACATGAAATTCAGGAATGTATTTATTCCTGTTTTACTGATAATAATAAATGTGTTTATTTAAAAACAAAAATCATACACAAAAAAACTGGTGAATTGAAACTAATTTTAAATTTTGATTATAAATTATTGCTGATTAAAACTGAATCTTCCATTTGAATTTGTTGCTAAAAATACTTATTTTAATAACAATGTAATAATAATGATTATTATTATTATTTATTGTCTCGTTTATAGGCTACTTTAAAAATAAAACATGAAAAATGACAATAAATACAAAAGAACTTGGTTATTATGCAAATCATCAGATCAGGAGACACTTAATGAAATATTTCAGCTATAATTCTTCTCGTGATGTTTTTCAGTCTTAACATTTATTACACGGCAGCTGTAAACTTTACTGGGAAACATAAATTGCAGGAAACCGCTAGCGATAAGAATTATGAAGACAAGTCGATTGTTAGGATGCAAAACAGAATCTGTCAGGATCACAAATCTGCCTTTCCTCCTTTCTATCGACCTGCTGCTGAATAAATATTTAGCTTTTATTGTCCGGACTCGCAGCGTCTCTGCGTCCCGCACAGAGCACAACTCTTTCTACTTTAAACGGAGGCTAAAACTTCATTTTAGATGCTCACATAACGAAAACTAGTTTTGCTTTATGCTTATTCATTCAAATGGCTAACAAATTATTAAAATTTGCGTATAAAGTCTGAGTCTTCTTACCGTTGGAACTCGTGTTTTAACGTCTCAGGACGATACCGGCGTGTTTAGGTGAGGAAAAGTGTCGAAATCTCAAAATAAAAATAAAAAATATCACAGAAAAAGTCAAGAGTAGACAGGTTTTCTGTCAAATAAACAATAACTGTAAGGATGCGCTCCTGCTACGGTGCGTCCTGCAGACTTTCAGCAGCAGTATCGCTGTTGTGTTTTTCTTTTTTTCGGTGTCTCTTTGGGTCTCCAAGCCGCAAGACGAGCCGATGTCTCTCAGACACCGCGAACTCGATAGATTTAATCCTGTCCCTCGCTGTTTCTCCTCTCACTGTCCTACAGACAGAGCTAAATCCCCTCCGGCGCATCAACTTTCCTCCCAACTTTTCTCTGCGCGCGCTTCGTTTGGCTCGTCCGCTCCTCTCTTGTCACCCCTCCTGTCCTGACGCGCCCAGGTGTCCTCTCGCAGCCATTCAACTTTTCATTTTCTCTTCCTCTCCTTCCCCCCCTTCTCCACCTCTTCAGCCTACCGGGAGGTGTCGTGTAAATGACAGCGGGGAGATTCAGGGGTGGTAGATTTCAGGCATCGCCTTCAGTCTGTGTGATGTGTCTCATAAAGACGTGGATCCTGCGCGTCCATCCCTATAATCCCCCAAAGGACAGACGACTCAGAACACGGGGCTTGTCTTTGCCCCTGTCCTCGATCGGAAGAGACTTCTTTTTTGCAGTAAATTTTAAAGTGACAGGGGCCCGGGGTTGGAGAGGGTGAGCGGGGTCAGGGAGAGGTCGCGATGGGGCTTCTTAAGGGATGAACTACACTTTAATGAAGCAAAGCGTTTATCACTTATGCACGTGCCTCCAAACCTTTTCATTAAATGCGTGGACCCGAATTTTTTCGTTTGGTTTAATTCCTCCTGCTTTGTTTGATTTTATATTAACCCTTTAAAACAATTTCCTAAAGAGAAAAAAACATGTCAAAGTAATAAAGGATGCATATAAAGACTAGAAAAATAGACTAATAAGCTACAGACTTAAGTGAACTCCATTCTGGTCATTATAAGTGCCCCCTTTATAAAACATTGACCTATACCCTGCATTTTTCTAACTTAAGGGGCTCTTTAGTTGTCCCTCTTTAACTCCATCCACTTTCACTAACATACAAAAAGGAAAAAATCAACGCAGACTTTTTAAAATGATTAATTCTTCTCTAAAAGGTTGCAGACTGTTGCAAACTTCCTAATCAATCCGAGTTTTTTTTGTCCTGTGCACCTGCTCCACAGCCCGCTCAGAGCACCCAAAACTGCAAAGCATTCTCTTTCCTGAGTGTTTCACTTAAATGTTAACGTTTAAGTTGATATTATGAGGAAAGTGACATGGGTATGGGATAATAAAGAACCTTGACCTGCTTATCAATGAGCGGAGTTTATTATAAAGTCAGAGAGGACGGGGCTTCGGCTGATGAGAGGAGATGGTGATGGATAACTCCTCACTCTGTGACATTGACCTCCATCCTAGATAATGTCCATTGTTTGACAAAATCGCGGAGCAAATGTGCAGGAAGGACAGGAAAAATCATGTGTAAATAAGGCAGGACCCCGGCACCGATTCCCATAGTCTCGCGCTCTTTGAAAACCGAGGAGAGACCCCGGTCCGCCCGGTCATTGATTTCCTGCCTCTCCTCGACTTGTCCATTGTTGGAAGCCTTTTTAATTTAGCCATAAATTGGGAAAGCTCAAGTCGAATGAGCTGTTCTATTTTCTTCCTGTCAGGATGAGGGATTTGTTTTATGATGCATTGTGTATTAAATACAAGTAATCTGGGAAAGTGATTGCTTCACGGCCTCTCCGGGTCTGGTCGAGGATCCTGATAGGGAGAGCACTTTTAGGGCTTTTCAAAAAAAAGAGGAAATGCGAGGACAGAAAAGGAGGATAAACACACAGGGTCTGCGGTAACCCATGGGGGTAACAACAGTGGCCACTTGAAGACAGCTGCGCTTCTTCAGCCCAGCCAGCAGATGGCGTGCTCAACTGAAGTGAACTTTTTTTTATTCTTTTTAGTTGCATTGGAACATTTCAGATGACAACTGACACTTAAAACATTCACGGGATTCACTCTGTTGTTTTTGTGAAGCCAATGTTGCATTAAATCATCAGATTTAAAACCAAACTGTCTGACTCCATGAAACAGACTATAATTCTAGACCTCAAAAGTCTATTTATGACATCACCAGCTGCAATACATTATCTCCAGAGATGCAATCGATCTAAGCAGCTTTGTAACTTTTCTCAGAGTATAGGCCTATTAGGGTTGAAGAAACTGACTCTGATATGTATAAATATGTATATTTTTCCATCACGTGCTGTCAAGTTTCACTTCATGAAAGGACAGGCATATCTCAGTTAGCAGTCTGCTTGATCAGCCAGCTTTCTGACCATTCTTTTAAAGGGTTGATTTCTTTCTTGTCTGTGCGAATTGCAAAATATCTACACTAAGGCGTCAAATTGTTAGATGGGACATGAAAGATCAGGCTGTATTGAATATATAATCACTCGAACGAGCCGCTTTAAAGCTCTTGAAGACTGATGGGGTGAATTTAAAACACTTGTTCGTTTAATAAACCACAAGAATGATTTGCAAGGCGTAGCTCTAATTCAAATTTGTTTGAGCAATACGCCATAAACAGTATTCTGATGTGTTCAGATGAAATAGATCTGTTTTATCTGAATTATGCCCCGCTTTTTTCTCATAATGATTGTGACTTGCTAAATAGCAGTGTGGAAAAGCTGTTTATCAACAAATTACAAACCAAACACACGCAGGCTTCAGGGTATGTTAGTTCCGACTATATCATCCTACACAGCATTTCATACTTGTTTAGGAGACTTTAACAACATACAGCAAGCGGGTAATTTAGGTGCTGCGCTTTAAAGTGCTGTGAAATTTCTGAAATAGGGTTGAGCTGCTTAAATGGGCCCTTGCTTATTTAGCTTGCGGCTCTCTTGTTTATTTTAGGCACCCAGTCACGAAAATACCGATTCCTAAGATGCTTATGATCACGTTTTACTTGATCTGAGGTTCAGTTTGAAAACACAAGCCTGTCCTCTTTTATTGTGATGCTCTGGGTGGATTTACAGTAATATTTATCTGGTCTTCAAAGTAATTTGAATTTTCTTCCTCAATTTAATGCCATGTAGTCATGATGGGACAATCTGGAGAGGAGGTGGTGGTGGGAGGGGGGATTCCCGTGCGGGTTGCAAACCGACTCCAGGCGAGGTGGAGAGGCTCGCGCTGCAGCTGAGGGGCCACATGGAAACACTGTGAGGGCCTGTGTGGTGCATTCCACCACATCCTCCCGGAGAGCGGGAAGGGGGGAAAAAGGAGAAGAGAGAAAGAAAATATCGCAGCCAAATCCACATTAAATAGTTCCACCATTCATGGCAGGACCTCCTATTGACACCGACTAAAAGCTGTATTAAGTCTTCATCATGAGTCTGTATACACACGACCCCCTGCGTATTTTATTTTCACCTAAATGTGGGGGCGACCCAATCAAGTGGTGGGAACTCATTCATAGCTCAAACAAACGGTTGGCCTATAGTTTGCACAAGACTGCAACTTTTTCTTTAATTAGCGCAGCCATGAACCGCAATTAGCACACAATAAGTGTGCATCTCTAAGTCCCTATATTGAAGGACATACTTGGTGCCCATATATCCCAATTAGCATTAAAACACAGCATCGGAAATGAAAGGAGAAAATGTAAATAACATTTTTTCCTTGCGTCTGGAAGTAAGCCCGTTTTGAGCGTGTTAATCTCCACCTCAGTAATTTGGTTCTGTGGGAGAAGACAGAAGCCCTGCTGCTGTGCCCTGCACTTCATAAATCACTGCTTTATGTGGACAAGGTCAGCACCCCCTCTCCTCCATGCTCCCCCCCCTTTCTGCTGGCCCCTCCCGGACCCTCCGCCATGTTTACCCGGCCGCCCGGGGGCTCTCAGGACCAGACCAGCTCACTTCTAATTACTTTGGATTATTTTCATTTGCCGGGGGTCAGCCAGGCAGAGAAAAGGAGAGAGATGATTTCTTGACAAATTCTGTGGCCTGTCAGGAACAAGCCTGGCGTGTTTGCTGAATTAGCACACGGTCATTTTGTTTTGGCACTGTCTGTTCCTGCCTTTGACAGTCTCTTGCAGAGCACTGCATGAAAACTTTATTTGTAAATTAGGTTTTCTATTTACAGACTATTATTATAAAAACATAAAATGCATTTTTGTTTATGGTTTAAACAGACACATGTTATCAAATGAGACAAAACCCAATACCGCTTTATTAGCCTAGATCATCTAACATAAACATAAAAGTGTAAAAAAAAGAAGAAAACCTGCTTTTTTTCTTCTAAGCCCCCTTCTATTAAATTAATATATATGCTTATGTTAAGGAAAATGCAATTAATTAATTAATTTTTTTAGAGCTTTTAAAGAGAAGATTAATTCCAAAATGAATAAAATGATTGAGTAACTGAATTGAGCTTGAAATAAGTTGAGGTCTTTGACAAGGAAAGGGAGAGAAGTGAGATAGGGGGATCTAGGTGGGGGGGTTCAGAGACATACGCAAAGTAAAAAGGCTGGGGTAATGACAAACACTTCCTATATAGAACCTTGGCACACAGGCCACACTGTATGTGGACTATTGGGTGCGATAAAGCTACACAAGAGTCAAAGGGCACGCTTTTTAAGTGTAAATCCAGCGGGCACACAGCTACGTAGGACAGGCTGGAAACTTAAACAACTCCTCCATCTCACTCTGCAGTGGAGAAAGGGGCTGGTAATTAGAGCATGTTGCCTTTTGCCGCAGGGAGAACAAATTGGCTCTACAAGTCTCATAGATATCATCTTTAAAAGACCTTTTATGTATGAGAGGTAGTGGTATGGAGCTGAACACGGTACTTCAGATGTTCAAGTGTCACACATTTATTACATTTATTGAGCTCTCTTCTCACGTTTAAAGCCAGAACTCTGTTAATACTGTGACAACTTGTTTTTCATACACCATGTCCAATTGAAAGGCTAATATGTAGGCGGATATTAGACAAAGATGATATACTTGTTCACTGTGACAGAAGATAGCAGTGCCATGTTAGATCCATATGCCTTTACAGAGCCTGCATGAAAAACAGACTCATAAAGAGATGAATGCTGGTATCATACCAATGAAAAAAAGAGGTAAAAGTTGATTAAAAATTAAAAAGAGGTCAACAGTAATAGAATTCCATTTAAAACTGACTAATATGCAAACAAGTAAAACAAGACTTTAATATTAACCAAAGGGCTCAAATAAAACAATTTTATGTATTTACTTCTGTTTTTCAAAGATAAGAAAAATATGAGAAATAAAGAAAATGCATGGTAATATGTGCTCTGTATGTCTGATATAACATGCATAGGTTTCCACATAAAACAGAGAAACAAGGAATCTGAGTAGCAAACAGAGAAACATGTTTACTTTGCTCCCAGTGTCTGATGTGATGCACACCCTGCACATTTCCACTGATCACTAATCATTCTGCACATTATCATAAAATCATTTTAATCTGTTCTGTACAGCAATCTGTGGGATGCAGGTTTTCTTTTCTTAGAAAAACTTTAGCAGGATAAAACCACACTGAGGGTCTTGTTTCCAAAATTCTGTAGAAGAACTTGCTGCTTAGGCTAAAAACAGTTTTGATCTGGTCTCATCCATAACACAAATCATTTACCCTTCGTCCCTGTGGCTTATCTAGACAGGCCATGTATTGTTGAAAGCACAAGCTATCTCAATGCAGCCCTGCTGATAAATTATTGATCAGTGTTCTCCAATGGTGAAGTCATGAACATTAACCCTCATCTGCAAATCTGAGAAAGTGGACAATATATATGATATATAAGATGATAATTTTCTAATATCTGCAGTATTTAGTCTTGTTTGTTTAACTGGATCCTCCGTACCAAGTCTTAAAATCTTCTTTGGAAAAGCATCTACATTTAAAGGGTTCAAAAACATTCAATTGTCACTGTGCATGGACATGATTAAAGTCAGAATGAACTCAGGGAAACAACAAATCAGTTGCAACAACCATAAGATGAAGAAAAGCTGAGTGGCTCACACATAACACGGGGGCATGGAGTGACTCCCATTAAAGGCTTCACTGGCTTTCAGGGGCATCAAAGAGGCCCCTGAGTTAGGCCGGGATTATATCCAACCAGAGAGCTTGTTGCATCGAGTACAGGGCACATGTTGATGCAGTCGCCAGTGCAGAGTGCTCCTGGCAGCGCTCTCCTCTAAAGCACTCATTAAAATGCGGCTTGGATGCAATTTTCCTCTAGAACACACACACAGCCTATTGTAATGGACACAAAACAACACTTAAATGCTCCGATAACAAAATACGTTTTCAATGTTGCTCACTGTGTTAGATTCCAATCTCAGTATTACGTTTCCCACCCTTTCAAAATGCAATATACCTCCATAGATCATGACAGAGCTAAATAGTGGAGTGGAATAATTGGCCATTTTATATGCAATCTTGCAGTCCATTTCAAATGTGCTCACAGACATGCAATCATACTGATATTCACAAGAATGAGAATGAATGAGCTTAGACTGGATGCACTGAATGAGGATAAGATGCAAATAAGTGTGTGTGCTTAACATGGCAAACAAAAATATAATGAAAATTAGTTTAAAGGATGATAAATGTTAATAATGATTTATCATCTGGTTATATTGGATAGAAACTTGAAAATACAAGAACATGTATCTACATACGGGGGTCTAACAAAAGTTCTCTGTCTGATAAGTCTCCTGAGGACTGTGTCACTAGCATCTCACTTGGCTCATCTCAGTAGTCAGACTTGATTTGAAGCATCAGATATTTTTGTCGATACTCCCCAGGTTTATTCAATTCCAAACCAATCAGTCTAGTGTCATACACTTTTGGGTTAATATTCTAACCGTATGGCCCGGTGCTATGTGAAGATAAATCAGCTTTTATGATGAGTTGTTATGGGTTTTATAGCAGTGGGTTTGTGAGGGACTGATTTGGGGATCAATCACCTGCAGGTGTCTACCGGCTGCTGGGGTGCTAGGAGGATCGATTGAGGATCTAGGGCTCTGGTGATGGAATAGAAGTGTATTTTGTGTGTGTGTGTAAGGTATGTGTATGAGTTCACGAAGGCAAGAGTGAGAGAAAGCCAAAGTGATAAAGGTGTGTTTGTGTGTTTTTCAGAGACAGAGAGGAGATATATCTGTGACTGCAGAAGTGACGGAGAGCTGCTGGACTATGACCAGACCATCTCAGCTCATATTGAAGTCTCCCTTTTTTTCTCCCTCTTTCTCAATCCACTTCTTTATCTAGATGGCACTTTGGAAAACCTCATTGTCACACAACATTTAACAAAGACAAAAGTCTCAGGCAGGCAGCTGGAGATGACTGGCCTGATGGCTAGTGTGCAGGGTAAGCTTTAAAAAAACAACAACAACAAAAAAAACGTCTTTCACCCTCGTCTTGGACGTTTCCCCTGGGAGAGGCAGGCAATGGTGGGCAAAACTGCCAAGACACACAAACAAGTGTGTGCATGTATGCGCAGATGGCATGAGCACCTATCAACACACAGACGCGTTAGCCGCACCAAAGTTTGTCAGTTTTGCTCTTTTGCCTCTCTTTCCCTGGGTACAGTGTTTATACACATTCAACATCTCCCCTGACTGTGAGACGGCTGCTTCCTCTGTGCTGTCAGCGGAGCCCGGCTGAAACAAAAGAGGCGGAGAGCGAGGCCTGCAGCTTCTGAATCGGAGGAAGTTGGTGCTGATTGCGCTGCCACTGAAGAAGCATTCCAATCCTGTTAACTGGTGAGCGGGCTGCCAAACCACGCAGTGCTACACTGGGACAGTGAACCACACACAGCCCCACCCTATGTGCCCTCCTTGTCCAGGAAAAAAAAGAACATTTACCCTCTCTTCATTTCGCGATGACTTTTCTTTTCTCCTATGCCACTGCTACTTTCTCCTCCTAAATAGCACTCTTACTTGTTTTTACCCTCTGATCCCTTTCTTTCCTCTCCTTTATTACACCCTTTCCTAGCTTCCTGATGAAAGTGTTCACTTAGAATATGTGTACCCAATATGTACACACTGTGAATATCTTGATGGAAAGAAATATACTGCATTTCTCTTTGTTTTGAAGATAGTAGTCGTGTTTCTCTCCGTCCAATTAGCAGTGAGATTCCAACACCACTTCTCATTTCAATCCTCCTACAGCTAACACATTTGAAAAAATAATTACCCTTTTATGCCTACAGTGCACAAATAAGCTTATTTTAAACACAGCAGGAGAAGCCTGGTGTTTGTTCATGTTTATGACTTTATTGAGGCAGCAATGTCTTTGGGATGTTTCTCATCTAAGTGTGTTTTTTTTTTATTTTACTCCGGATTATCCTCATCACATGACCAGGTGCATAAACTACATGTATGTTTGAGATGCAGGTATGCTTATGACTTTGGTATCTGTATGTATGCTTCCTCTGTAAGGTAGTGTGTAAGTGTAGCAGTGTTTCAGGGTCAAATGCTATTCAGACTGGCAGATAGTGTGTTTGTAAACACCCCAACAAGGAGCAGGTTAATGTTGAAGTGTCTTCTCTCATTCCCCTCAAAGCTTTTTCCTCTGTCGTTCTCTCTTATTCTCTTTTTTTATCTTTGTCAGTGATTATTGTCACTATGGTTGTTGCCCAAAAAGGAAGCAAAAAACACTACAAGAGAGAGGACTTAAAAGGAAGTGAAATGAGCTTCAGTGGGCTTGTGGCAGCAGCGGTGGGGGCCTATAAGACCCCCAGGGTAGGTGCAGGGCTTTGGCGAGGGCTTGAGGGTTGGTGGTGAGGTGTGCTCGATGAGAGGGCCCTGGTGTAATCTCAGTGCTGAATAGACGGAGCTCTTAATAGAATCCCGTCGTCCGGCTGCCACAGAGAGAAACAAGAGCTGTAATGGATGGGCTCAGCTCTGGCTCCCACTTTCCCCCCCATGACCCCTGCATTGGTCAGAAGTAAGAGCTAAAGAAGCATTGTAGCCCCAGGCCTGATTGAATGGGGAGGGAGGGAGGTGGTGGTGGCAGTGGGGATAGAGGGGTGGGAGGGTAGCTGCGCTGATAGACCAATTTCCCACTACTGCGAGCAGCAGCGCTTGATTGATGAGGGCTGGTGCTAGTGAGAGGAGGCCCATCACATGCGATCACATAAATACTTATTCAGCTCGAATTGGGCCTGACAAGCCTTACGACAGCTTTGTGCTGTCACAGATATCATTGGAAGGAAAACGCTCCATTAATCATGCGTAATTAACTTTTCAAAAGGGAGGTTCTGCTTGGAACCAGTAGTAACCCACTCAGTATGCAGATAAAAAAGAAAAAATCCAGAATCTTAACTGGGAATCGAGAGGCCCTTATTAAAAACTAGAGCTAGTTTCCCCTGAGTCTATCCGTTTGTACAGGAAACAGCTTCATTAGTATCGGTTTAGGGCTCTAATGGGCTCAATACAAAGCCTCCTCTCTCTAACCCAGCCATGCTCAGTGGCCTTACAGTGCAATATCCTGTGTGCGCGCACACCCATAATGTTCCCTGTTTGAAGTCAGTGCAAAACCCATCTGAACGCCTGCCACTAGTTAACTACCTTGACCCTCCCATAAAGTAGTGTGGAGGAGTGAGAGCTGGAGAGCCCAACAAGCTACATGGTGTCATTCTCCATCTCTCTCGCTCCCTCTCTCTTTCTGCTTCCCCATGGGAGTCAACTGGACCATAGCCCTTTTGTTTTAAAGCAGCAGACCAAATGATCTCCTTCATGTTATGAATAACACAAACACACATACTAACAAGCTGATGCATGCATGGACCTAACACCAAATCTCATCTGATCAGCATCCCTCCCTTATGTTGATGGATGAAAGAAGACAGACAACCAGGTCGCCAAATAAAACTCATACGTTAAGAGGAAACCAAATTTTAAGTACTTTTAGGAAATTTAAATCAAATTTATAATCAGATTTGTTATTAGTAAAGTAGGGTTCTATCACAAAGAGTAATCAAATTAATAATTTCTCACTAACAATGTAGCTCACACTGTATTGCAAGTCCCAGAAGTGTAGTACTCAAATTACAGGTACGGTCTTTCATTTCACTACTGTCACAAATCCCATTTTTCTCAGAAACTCCATTAATTCTTATGGGCATCAGAAAGTTTCTCTGCTTTACTTTAGACCTAAGTTCATACTAGCTCATGACATGCTTCATTACACACTTACATATAATTATTTTGCATGTGTGTAAGGGAAAAAGCTCTGGATTTTGTCATAAATGGTTAGGAAACCGCAATGATGGATTGCAAACATGTACACAAGCCCTCCCAAATTCAGTCAGACCTTGCATTCAGTGGCTCATCCATAGTCATTTCCTCTGAACATCATCCCAACCATTGCAAAGACTTGACTCATTTCCTGTCTGTTCATTTCAGTTCCTATGAGAGAAAGAAGAGTGACCATCCAAACTATATTGAGTCTGCACGTACCATGACACGTGACACTAGAAGTATACTTAAAAATTACAGAGGAGAAAAAAATAAAATAACTGAATATGAGAGAGGCAAAACAAGAGTACTGGAGGAAATGAGATTAGAAATAAACCAAATGACACATCTTCGTTTGAAAGTTACTACCAACATTTGTTCATGTTCAGTTGATTTATTTGGTATTACGGTATTTATAAAGCATCTTAGCTCTGCAAAACTCTGCCATGAGCGAAAACATTCCCTTGTTTAGGAATAAGATGCAAACATAAACATATCCTTATCTTCTGCCCTGATCAAGCTGTTAAGGACAAATAAAGTTACAAACTACAACAGAATGAAAGCTGTTATTAGGTTGGATGGATTCAGCTGACAAAAGCTGTGCAACAAATCTTACCTAATTTATTTTTATGATACTGAGTCAAGCTGAATTTGATCAAATTACAAAAATGGTCGGATGAGTGTATGATAACTCACAGGACTCAGAGCTAAGCTGATTCAGACCTACACTGCTGGGCTACCTTCCGTTGTGGGGTGAGATTTATGGGAATCAAAGAACCGTACACGTCTTTGAATGATGGGTTTTATAAATGATCAGACCAAAGTTTTCAAAAGTTTGAACTAAAAAGAAAACATTGTTTTTTCTAGAGTCTATATCATATGTTAGCGGAGATTTGTAGCACCCAACAGACAGGTGGCCTGTTTAGAGAGACCACACAGCCATAGACAGAAGTAAAGAAGAAAAAAAAATAGAGTATGAGACAAAAGGGGGAATGGGTGAGAGGTCAAGTACATTCAGTCATCTTAGTTTGACTTATATGCTGAGTGAGGACAATAAGTGCTTGTGTCACAGGTCCTTGAAGACAGCATAGCTCTTCTGCTCTCACAATGGCCTGCTTCTCACTCTAGCATGGAGCACACATACTCATTCCTGTTTCTCATTTTTACCCCTACCCCTTTGTACTTTCCCCGTAAAACTGAGTCAACCCCTGCAAACCAGGACACCCCTTAATATTTGCGTACGCCATCAGTAGTTACCGGTGGCTCAAATGTGAGCAGACACAAGCGGTTGCCTGAAATCTTGACAAATCATGCTTTTTACAGCTGTGGTGATCTCTCTTACACTGGATATTGGCATCCTTTAAAGATTGTCTACAAGTAAAGGGAGGAATATAAGAAAACAGAGATGTCTTTAATACCTGGGCATACTGGTGGATTATATATGATATAGCTTGTGATTATTGAGTTACACTATCCAAATAACAAATGTGTGGTGTGGAGGCTCGCAATTCATTCACAACTAATTTCATGCATGAATTGATCACTCAAGTCATAAATACACTGCTTCATAGAAATTACAGGGTAACATAAACAAAACATTCCCTCCCTCACACTTGGTGCACAAAATGTAACTGCAGACTGTTGCCAAAGTGTTTTCTTTATAACATTATTACTGTAGATTATCAGACCAGCCTAAATATCACTGCTAGGATTCAGCCTGGTAAATTTAACATTGCTGAAGCCTCAACATAGTTCCAGTGATTTTATTTGTGTGTATTTTATGAAAAAAATCCCCATTTACACACAGTTTTTAGACTTTATTGATGAGAAACTATTTACATTTGTGAATTTCTTCAGACTTGGTAGCAGCAGAGATGCTTTCTTTTCATAACCCTATGTTTTAAGTGTGCTTCTGAAAAATCTTAATTTCAGCAGCTATATAATCCTTCTTCTTCCAATACCCCTCTGTCCAAACTGGAATTGGGACACCCCTATACATGAACGTAAAAGACTATGGCAGGGCTAAGCCCTTTTTTTAAACATTGCACAACTACTCCCCCTAAACTAGATTTAGTTGATTGTCTTTGTGTTTTGAAGTTTCAGACAAAAGGTGATGAAAACTAATCTTGATACCTTAGGATAGATGATTGGCTGGTTTTCCATTTTCTTTCTTCCATTTCCAGAAATTGTGTATCAGTAAAAGAGGATATTAGCTGTTCAATACAATCTGTGAAAGAACAGCTTATTGGCAAAGCTCAGGTAGAAGCCTTACTGGCAACACTGGACTTGGTGAAAAGTTTGTATTGGTATGTGGCAATAATGACTTTACCTTAAATGGTTTTAAAATGTTTCCAGCATATGGCACTTTATTAACTTGATAGACCAGATGGTTTGCTGCACAGAACTTTCTGGGAAGTCCTCCATGAAAACGACTTGGAAGCAAGCAAATAATTAAAAGAAATAATGCATCTGTCCATCACAATAATGGATAAACTTAAACTAATTACAGCAATAAAAACTCCATGCACAATAAAAATCAGTGAAAAACATTTTCCATTTCTGACTTTTGTCACAGCAAAAGCTGCCCATAGCTAGCAGCAACGAATCCCATTAACCAGAATTCTATGCACACATGACTGAGAGCTTTGTTAGATAGATTATTTAATGATCATAGTGTTGTAAATCTTGTAAGGATCCTGGTACATTTGGGAGTCCATGGTAAGGTAAGTACTTTGAGTCTAAACACTGGTCTAACTAGTATGACTGATAGCATTATTTGGTTGAGTTGAATATTGTGTGTCAGTTTTCGTATTTTAATGCAGAGGGTACTATGACTGTCTATGATCTTCCCTCCAAAGTCGGGCAGAACCTCTCCAGAAATCTTTAAACCTCAGGGGCATGTTAAGTGTTAAAACGACGAGAGTGGAGGAATATGGAGGGAAAAGGAGGCCTTGTTGGTAAAAGAAGGCCTCAGTGTTAATCAGAGATTTCCCAGAAGAGCCACAGTCATCGCCTCAGGACAGAGAGTGAGAACATAAGGGATAGGCACAGAGGTGAGGAAACGAGAGAAGACTTGAATGAGAGATAGATGAGGAGATGGAGAGGAAAGGAAGGAGGCGAGGAGGGCAGGCGGCATTCCTGTGGCCACAGCTGTGGGAGCTGCAATCACTAAAATGTAGCGCTGTCTCAATGCCGGCAATTTCTGGACATGTTACAAACGAAATAGAACAGCACGACACGTCTGTTTTTTGAATCAAAGAAGAGACTAGCAATCAACATGCGGGGGTTTACGCTACCTCCCTCCTTCCTTTGCTCTCTTCTTCCCTCAATCCTTCTTTCTGGCTGACTATCACTCCCTCCGTGGCAGGGATGACCCATCTATGTCTCTATATTTGCCCCTCTTTGTTTAGCACTGGCCAGTTGAGGCAGGGATCGGAGGCTGAGACCATCTATCATTGGCCTGACAGCGGGCCCCAGGCGGGGATGGCCCTGTTATTTGGACTTTGTGATGACTTCCTCAAAAAGAGGGGCCCCTCCTTCCCTCATAGGCCTGGCATGGCTGAGGTTTGGTTTGGAGCCTCCATACCTTCTCTGTATGTCCATAGAAAACACAGTAAATTCATTGGCTGCATGTTGGGGTCACACGAGGGTGAGTAAGACAGATAGAGTATGGAGTGGGAGTAGTAGAGGCTGAGGGACTGCTGTAAGGCCGGCTTCTTCTCCAGTCCCAACACTCTGATAAAGGCTGTAGCAATAATAAAGGAAGCACAGACTAATTTAAAAAGCAACAACAGGAACAAGCATCTGAAGCAATTTGGACTTGCATCTACTTAATCTTTGGTTTGCACCCTAATCACTTCCCAGATGCTATGTGAACATTTTTGACATGGATAAACCTAAAAACAAATTATTACCTGTTGGTCACTATCTTCATTTGACTATTTTGGTAGTTAATTTCTTTCCTAGTTCTGCCTTTTACCTTCTTTTATCCTCCCTGTTTCCTCTTCATTCTCCTTCAGGCACCGCAGGTTGGGTCTTAGTGGACAGACAGTTGTACTATTGTCTTGCAGCTCACATTGCATTATCATTACAGCCAGCTGTAATTGAAAACAGAAGTCTTTCAATTCAGCTAGATGGGGACACGGGTATCTGTCTCTTCTGATATTCCCACCCTGGCTAATTTCCTCCCTCATCTGCATTAAACAGAGCATAGAGAGAAGAGCATGATTGCACGACTCTAAATCTCTATGCGCATAGCTAAGTAATTGGTTATGCTT
>JBAMHV010000009.1:19574980-19585094 GCA_037177535.1 Pseudomugil gertrudae
AACACATCTGAAAAACGTGACTGAGATCCCTGCTGTGTTGGCTACTGTGTGCTGGAATCACCCAGATGCCAAACACTCTAAACTTACAAGGAGTTTTGTTATCACAGGTATTGCGCTGAGTTCCTCCCACAGCTCCAAAATAGCAACGCTGGATAGGAGATATGTTTTAATAATTACTTCCTCTCTCATTCCAAACATGTTAACACGAGGAGCTGTAATGGACTGGTGACCTGTCCAGGGTGTACCCTTCCTCTCGCCCGTTGTGAGCTGGGATTGGCTCAAGGGATTGTCAAGGTCCTTTTCCACGACTTCAACTTCAAGCAAGTTGAGTCAAGCCAAAAAAGTGATGGCTACAGACTCTAAGCCACTGACTGACCAGGGAGTAATGTCACTGGATAGACCCAAAAACTCTCCTGAACCTTTCTTGAGTATTTTGCCTCGCTGCTTGTTACCTTCTCTGCCTCTGAGAAAAAGCCATAGAACCAGTTATTTTCCCCACTACAAAGTCATGTATTGCATACAAATGATGTCAGAAGACTTTTGGACAGTCTTGCTATAACAACCCAACCTACATTGAGGAAGTACTCATTTATTATGGATGACAACCCAAACCAAGCCAAGTCAAGTAGAGCTGAAACACCCAGGAAGGAGTTGAAAACATCTCATCACTGTACAACTGTCCTGCATAGCTGAAACTGCCAAACCGTTACACACGTTGCCTCAAGCACACAAACTGTGTGTTGAGTATAAGATGTGGGATTAATTCCCGTTTAATGGCATGATTTTGATATGTTTGGTGATGCATATTAAGGGGTACCCAGATGTTTATTTTTTATTTTTGTTCAATCCTTGCCTTTGTTACATCTTTGTCAGAGCACAAAGTGAAAGAAGTTGTGAGAAAGTTTAAGATGAATTCCTGTGAGAATAACTAGATGTAATCAGAAATATTTACAAGTCCTTTTATGCAAGTTCAACTCAAGTCTCTAGTTTTTGAGGGGCAAACACTTTCAAATTGGTACTGATATTTTATCTACAAGCATTTTGTTTGCATAAAGTGTGCAAACTTTGAACCATAGTGACCTTTTGGAAAGAGAAAAACTGGCAATGACATGCTCCAAAACTGAAAATGTTCAGAAAACATCCGGGGCTTGAGACCAAGCAATTACGCCTCCATCCTGCCTCTGGTGCAAATGCATCTGTATCTGGCACAGATGTATTTGCACCAGAATGACAGACAGACAGTAGACAGGACACTGGACAAAGAACATCCTGGAAAATTAAATAAAAGATTATTCAAGTCAAATTTTCGGAGTGAAGTCTGAAGTTCCATACTTACCACAACTAGTAACTTGCATCTGTAGTGTAGTCGTTTGGCTATCAGGTGACAAATAATGTGTGTCTAATGTCTTTAAAAGTGTAACAAAGGGCTTTTGGCCAAATATTCCTGTGTGATGAGCTGGAAATAACAATTTGCCAGAAAAACAGAAGATAATTGGTGACACTCTCTCATTTGTTCTGCCAATGACAAGAGAAGACAGTAGACTGAGAGGATGAGGAGATTTTCAGGAGGGTGGGAGACTCAAACATTGTATTTGGAAGTGTCTGATGTAATGGACTCCCTGGAGTGCCTGACAAAGAACCTAACAACAGAGAGATGCACTGCATCAAACCAGAAGGACAAGAGGGGTTCAAAAAGCATTCTTCCCTGGAGCCTTCCCCCTGGCATCACTGCACCATGGCCCAGCAGGAGTACAAGCTTCTTCACACAAACACAGTGGGAGGATGAGCGGATGGGATAGGAGAGAGCTACAATAGAAAGAAGCTCTTGAGGACAGTGTGAAAATGAGAGAACATGGAACACTGAATACTTCAGTCATTGTATTTAGAGAGCGTCCGTTGTCACTAATGGATAATAGCTCTGGCAGCTGCTGTACATATGCTCTTTTCTCTCATCATCCAATAGATATCAGACTACATCAGTGGGTAGTTTTTCGGGTGATTTTATTCCCTCTGCTCAAAGACCATCATCATGGTAGCCACTGATGAGCACTGTGAATATAGCTGCCATTCATTACAATTCTGTATTGATGGAAACGCCAATCTGAGCAACGCCAAGCCAAGCTGTGCTCTGCCAAGCCCAAAACTGTCTGCCGTTGTAACCCTTCCTGGCATGGAAGAGAAGAGCGTAATGTGAGTCAGGTCCAACCTTTCATTTGGGTGCCAAGAAGAACTCTATGTAACCCCAAACACTGATGGGGAAGTCAGACCAAATGTGAATATCCTAATAGAAAACCAATAAAACAAGACTGCCATTGTGCCATCCCAGAAACCAGACAGTTCAAAAAGGACTTTTAAAATCCACTTTGTAATATATACATCTATCCCTCACTGAATTTAATGGTTTATACTCCATGTAAAGATAATCCAAAAATGCCCTCATGATCAGCTTGTCGCTCTCTATATCTGTCTTGTATAAATATATTGTAAATGTGTTTCCTGCCATTTGGTTAATTTTATAACACCCATTTCTGTCTGTCTAACCAAGTGCCTTTAAGTAGCTTAAAAAAAGCACAAACCGAAGAACCAGATCATCAAAAGTAAATCTCTTCTGGGTAACTGGTGACTTTCTTTGCATTTAAGTTTCCACATGTTTCCACAAACAAATATGGTCCTATGTGAGCAATGATCATTTTAATCATCTAATTTGTATAAACATTTGACTACAAGAAAAGGAAACTAAGAATCACTCAGACACATGAAGAATAAGTGGGCGATGAGCGCTTGCTGTGAGAATGATTCTCTTTACTTACGGTTTTAAAATGACAATACGCCAAGGAAACATAATCTGCTCTTTGTTTTAATAGAAACATTCAATTAAGCAAAATGACCTTAACAGGTTACAGCTGTCTTTCCCCCTCTTGCATTTGCCTTTATTGCGTGTGGGAAATCCATTTCCACTTTATTCAAGCTGTCCCAGATTTATAGATTTTACAATTGTCTCCTCATTTACTTAGCACTTCCTGTGACTTCTGTCTTCTGCCAGTAGCTCTGATAACAGCTGCAGAGCTTAGCAGCTATTTTAAAACTGGACTGCAACTCTTCATCAACTGCTTGGATTTACTGTCGACTCCTGAAAGATGAGAAAAATCTATTTTCTAATAAACTGTTAAAAATGTTTGAGCTGTATTATAAATAAACAGTTTCTGGAAATATTTTGATTACAAGGTGACTAGGACCCCAAGACTTTAAAAGAGGCTCAAATGATCTTGCAAAGAGGATGTAGTTTGTGCTTTTAAACACATTTTAGATTAATGGATCTACTTTAACCCACAAACATGGAACATATTTACTGTGCACATGAGCTGTAAAGCAGATTTAATATGCTGGCTATGTCTGTGTGCATTAATTCACAATTTTTACACCAAGCAGGACAGTATGTTCTCCATATAGTGCATTTGTGTGCTTCAAACCTACACATATACACACTCTAGCATACACATACCAGCTCAGTTCAGTTTGGCCTGCTAGCCTCATGGCTGTAATTGAGAGTTAATGACGCAGTTGGATCTGTTCTGTACTTCATATTAAACAGAGCCTGCTGCTGCTGCCCGGCTGTAAAAGCAACCCACCACTTCCCCTCCCCTTTTACCTCCTCTCAACCATCTCTCTTTCTCCACAGCCCTCTTTATATACCCCCTACACACAACACACACACACACTTTATTCACTAATATTTGAACATCTGATTAAAGGAACAATTGTAGTTGGCCCCCAAGTTTCAAGCTACTGTTCATGCATCAGGTCATCGGTCCACATCTTGAAAAGAAAAAAAAAGAAACACAAATCTCCTGGAACTACAAACACACACAGCTAAATGTCACATGTGTGAACAAAGACCTCAATGTGCAGCTGGACGACAGGAGCTCTGGCATGGCCCACGCCCACGCTACCTGATAACAGATCAACCTCTCTTTTTAGGACTTCCCTCACTGCTGTGTACGAGACACTGGCGAAAGAAAAGCAGCAGAAGCAACCCCCTCCCAAATGCGTTGTTGGAGAGGAGGGCTCCTGCGACTGACTGGCGCCAAGAACAGTGTACTGCCCACAGTGAGCAGGTCGCTCAGGGCCTTTTCTCTATCACTGACCAGAGGGGAGAGAGAGATGGGGTGAGGGGAACAGGGGGCAATGGTGAAGATGTTAGCAAGAGAGTCGGAAAGGGTGAGTGAGAGCCAGGCAGAGAAAACAAACAGGACAGAGGCTGCAGTGTGTGTCAGGTCAGTGGGGAGTTTCAGAATGTCCTCCAGAGCAAAAACTCCTGGAGGGTTATCTGCTCCTGGCGCTGTCATTTATCAACAGGCCAGAGAAGCAAGACCACCTCTTTGGCCAGTGCTGGAGACACAAACACGCATGCATACAAGCAGATGTGCAAGGAGAGTGCACATGTGTACATGCAAGGAGTGAGAGCCAGGCACCAAGGATAATGCAAACAAACATCTAAAAGTTACACGTGTGCTTGCATATATACAAACACACACTGAGAGACACACAAAAAAGATGATATGCAGTTATAAAATACATATGGCGGATATGTGCATGTCATTAAAAGTGACACACGAAAATATCATAAAATCCATGTGAAATGAAATATAGTCTTGGGAGGACATGTAAACAGCGTTGTGATCGTCAGGACCTCCCTGCCTTGGCCCAAAGGACCAGCAGCGTCTTAATGGGCTCTCTTGTTCTCTGAAGTATGCAGTAACCATCAGAATATAAGTTGTGCTTTTCCGTGTGTGTGTGCGTGTAACCCTAAACCAGCTTGTGCACCCCACTGCCTATTTAGTGCACACCGTTTCAACCCATTAACCTTGAAGATTCAAATATGTGCATACTTTCAGTAGAAATTATGGCACGTGACTTCATGCAGAGGTGCATGAATACGTGATTAAGGTGCTTATATTATGACATGAACTTATCAAAGTTATACTAAATATCTGAGATAGAAATCGCCTATTTCTTATTTTCATGAAAAAAATGTCCCGTCTTATTCCCCATTTGATTGAAAACCATCAATGGGTGCTTTATTCTTCTATGTTTAGCAGAGAGCAATGGAGTGTTGCTCTTGTCAGCCACCGTGAAGGCATCCCTGAGGTGTTGGTAGATCTGTTGATTTGTCTGGTTCACTGTCCTAACAACCTCTGTCTCTCCTTTTCTCCTTCTCTTTATCTGTCTTCCTCTGTTCTCTTTAGATTCCCTCTCTCAGCAGGGCGTTCTTGCATAACCATTTATTTTACAGATTTTTTTTTCCTCCAAAGTGCCTGAAGGGTTTAATTATGTACATAGACAATCCCCATAAACTTCTATTCTGAGGACGTTTTATTGACTTTCAAGCCCAGCTACCTTCTGGCATTTCAATTAACCATTTATAAGAAAAAAACTACAACTAAATTAAAAGTTTCTATAAAGGGCTGTCACATCAGTCCCATTCTTTTTTGGAAGATGGCAGACTTTATCTAAATGAGATGGTGTGGATATATGAAACAGCTGGAGAGGGGTGCCTCATTTAAGGGGTAGAAAAAAAAAGGAAGGAAAGGGAATGACAGAAAGAGGCTGGACGAGAGAAGAAGGAGCTGGGTAGGGAAAAAAAGGCATAATTAAAAAGTAAATGGAAAGAAAAGATTGAGGGAGAGATACAGCTGTAGCCGGGAAGGGCAGAAGGAGTGAGAGGGCTGGCCGCAGGGCCAGGCAGCACTGACCTCGCTACTTAGACCCTAATTACATGTTGTGAAACTTTAGTCGGCACACAGTCATCTGGCTACATTGGGCCTCCCGGAGCATAGACAGACACAGAAATTACAACACTGTTACACACACTTTAAAAGAGACACAGAGAGTAAAAAGGGAAGGAGGAGAATGGGGAGAGGGTAATTAAAAAGAGAGTGAGGGAAGGGGGGAGAAGGAAGAGAGGTCGATGTCATTTGGCATTTTTGAGAGAGAGTAACAAAGCGCAAGCGTTCTCCTTTGTACCCTGCTTCTGAGTGAAGCCCTGGTATTTTTACAGGCCCAAAGATCTGTGCTTTCATAACAATGTGGGTACACAGCACTCAGCAGGGGTGGCTCAGTGAAATATGCCCCTCTGCACCCTCCCTCTTTTCTCTTATATTCTCCATCCGTAGTACTGCTGAACTTCCCCCTTCAACACGCAGACATCAAGCTCCTGCAGCCATGAGGCCGCATTAAACAAAGCCCATTGCCCTGAAGCAATGCAAAGATACACTTGCTACACACATACAGTGCAAGCATGTGCACAAGCTGCTCTTTTACATGCAGAGACATCATACCTAACCCTTGGCTTGTGCAGTTTCTGGGCTCATTGTATGCAATTTTGGGTATTTGTATTATCTGTGTATTGGAAAGGTGACATCTGGTAGTCAGGCTTGCCTTACCTCCCTCCCTCCATCCTCATCACCCACACAGCTCAATGTGTTTGCCCTGTGACCTGCAGTCCGCTTTGCAAGACAGTGAGTGCTGCCAACACCTTAAAAAACTCCCTTGCCTTCATCTCTGTCATTCCCTTTCTGTCTCACCTCCTTCACTTCCTCCTTCACTCCTGACTGCTTTTCTCCTTCTCTCTTTTGCCCTGATGGGGTGTCAGGGAATTTGCCATCTTGAAGTGGTGCATTGTGGGAAATAAAGGTGGACCTCAGGGTTCAGAGGTGGGAATTCCAGCACGCAGCGGCAAACCACAGGGGATGTAACCAGAGAACAAAAGTGTTTTACTCCACAAATTTGAAATTTTATTGGTTCAGTGTGCAGTGTGATGGTCTCTCTCTCTCTCTCTCTCTCTCTCTCTCTCTCTCTCTCTCTAGCTTGCTTGCATTCTCTTGCAAATAATAAACACTTGTTTTTGTTTGATAAGTATCCCAAATAAATAATAAATTACACAAATTAAGATTGCAGAAAACAGTATCAATTAACCATATCCAAAATGACTTTTTTTTCTTTTTCTAAAGTTAGTTCTAATAATGGCTTATAGCCTGAGAAGCCTGCATGGCTTGTAGGTAATGCAGTCTTTACAACACAGGATGAAAAAGTGACAGCACACTTTAGCCAGGCTTGCTAAAGTCAATAGGTAAATAATTTAGATGACGGTTGCTGCTTTCTAAGATCTTATTAAACGTATAAAGCAAACACACACACACACACATACATCTATATTAAAACTTTTTTGGAAAAACAAAAGAAGTAAAAAAAAAAAGTCCTTTAACATGCCCTTATGTGAAAAAGCCACAACACACTGTGATGGTGCTGGCAAACAAACAATACCAGCTGAGAGCCACTTTATACAAGTTTATGAAAGACCGTTGTACAAAGATGAACCCTCGTACAAGTAGATGATGAACTTTTATTCAGATGGCGAAGAGTTTTCTTCATGTCTGAGATTCAAAGAGATTCATGTGCACAATGGGTGACCTATACTGTTGTGAGGTGATGGAAATCACATCCATGATCATGTTAGTTGCTCTGTAAATTTAAATATATATGTATCCATGGTTACTTCCTAATTGTGTTTTTGTCTACACAAACGTTTCTTAATCCAGGTCCTCAATTTTAGACACTATACTCGAAAACACCTCAGTCAGATTACTGAACTTCCCCATCAAGTTCCTTGTAAGTCTGTTCTGAAGCTCTTCCTTTCACAAGGTGTGTTAAAGTAGTGTTGCTTCTGAAACATGCATGGCAGTGGTTTCTGAAGCCCTGGATTGAGAAACACTGGTTTAAATCCAACCAGGAAATGACAGAAGCGTCTTAATTAAGTGTTATTTTATTCACTGAACCGTAATAAATAAGTTAACAGTTGTTTTGAGCATTCGCTTGATTAAAATGCATGACCAATTGAAAAGGTCTCACCATCCAACTACTGCCATCTTACACTATTATAGGGACTATGTTCCCTGTAAAAAAATATTTAGAAATACTGTAAATAATGTAAAAACAAACAAGGTGTTTCCTCTCTAACACTTGTAGGGGCCACATGGATGCCATAATGTGTTATGAACAAAAGAAGAGAACATTAGGAACTTTCTCAGTAATGTGCTCCTTCTCATAGGCTAATTTGGCATCTATCTTGCATCCGATCTGTGCTGTGAGCTCTCTTTATCCTGTAAAAGACAGTTTAATCCTGACTTTTGTTTTACCTATTGTTCTTACGCTCTCTCGCCCTTCTTCTTGTGCTTCTTTGCTGAATCAGTCATCCATTTGCTAGCATGTGATGTGTCGCACAAAGGAAACCAAATGTCATTTGGCATCCAAGTTAAAAAAAAAGTTATATAGTGCAGTTTGTAACTGTAGGGCAACAATCATAAACGAGTCCAGAATGTGGAGTTTAGAAAAAAAAAAGCTTTATAATGCATTTTTAAGGTGAATGGTTCTGTATGTTCATTTTTATTGAGGACTTGTTGCATCCAATGTTTGCATTTGGCAAAGCTGAGTAAAATTAGTTTAACCCAAAATCTTACTGTGAAATCAAATCATTAAAAAGAGAAACTCTAAGTCCGGCTTGTTTGATCAAACAAGGAAATGAATAACTGTGACTTCATGAGTGTGCATTGATTAGAAGTTTTATTGCTTCAAGTCATTTCCTGATATTAATTGGTGGTGTAAGGTCTTATCTGATTGCCTGTGTGTGTGTGTGTATTGGTGTGAGACAGAGGACTCACCGCAGTGGGCAGAATTACTATCTGCCTATCTGCAATATTTGATCAATCTTTTCTGAAGTGGCTGGTACAAGAGGGAAGTGGGGTTGACCCCTGTGGCCTGCATCTACCCCTCCCGACTCCAACTCCCTCCTTTCTCAGCACCCCAGCCATCCCAGGGGTGGCTTGGTCAGCCCTGAGGGGAGAACATGCTGCAGAGCAGGCAGACAATTTTCAGGCTGACTGCTTTTACTTTCGTCCCGTCCAAACCCTCATGAAAACAAACTGACAAAACAAAGGACAGCAAATTAATGACCCGTGCCCCTCCTCCCTCTCCCCTCCCTCCAGCCTCAATCCTTGACGATTGACTCCTGGTTTGGCACATCCATTCCTTTCCTCTTCTCCTTTCCTAGCGTTCCTCCCTCCTCTAGTCCTGACTTCTGATCCCCTCTAAATGCACAGACACACATTTCTGGACACTGAAACACACATACACACATCGCTACCACCATCACCCTCTGCCTTTACTCCTTGACCCGTAGCATCTGGTTTAGATTGTCACAGGAAGAGAAAGACAGAGACATACAGGGGGGAAAGAGTGAGTGTGAGTGAAGGAGAGAAAAGGCCTCTCTGTCTATGTCTGGACCTTCATTATCATGTGTTAATATTAATGCAATTTGAAAAAGAAACAGACATGGAGACACACTGGGTGAAGAGGGGCTTGTCTGAACTGAGTGGAACAGCATGCTCACACTCCAGGCATGCTTCCAATCCACAACTCTCATGCAAGACTGTGTTTTCTAAGACAAGCACTCTTCATACATTGTCACATCTCCACAAGGTTTCAATCTAGTTTAAAACACATCAAATGACTCCTACATTAGAGTGCACTTGATTTGTAATGTAATGTGACATGACATATTTGACAAGCAATTGATGGTCAATTCTGTAATGTTTAAAGGAACTCAGTCCAAAATCAATATAAACACTATTGACAATACTAGAAGTACAACAAGATCAAGCATGTAATTGCCAGAGTATGACCTAAAAGGGAATAAATTAATCTCCGATCGTCTTTTCCTGAATATAATTGCTTAGTCTCATCACAAAATATCAATAGGTTAAGACTAATGTATAAGAACTTACGTAGGAAAAACTGTGCAGTGAAAACTGATGACCTGTATATCAAGCTGTGATGTGAGCATGTGCTGATCAAAACTACAAAATGCTGAAGAAACATGCCACAAAGATTATCACAGCAGGATGTAAATCATATGATTGAAATTTAAATATTAAAATAAAGAATGTTACCGAAGTATTTCTCTCCCCAGCTTATGCTGTCCACCTTTCTCCACCACTCTTACTTTATGCTCTCCCTCCCTCTCTCTCTCTCTCTCTCTCTCTCTCTCTCTCTCTCTCTC
>JBAMHV010000009.1:19585160-19595789 GCA_037177535.1 Pseudomugil gertrudae
TATATATATATAAAACCAAATTGGTGAGACCCTAAAATAAGAATAGAAAATTATTTTGAATATTGTGACTGCAACCAATTTGTGGCACAGAGTCTATCTAACTTCTTTGCTTTTATAAAGGATGTATGATATCCTCAGCACTAATAAAGCGCTTTAAAGCTGAAATTCCCACAATCATAATGTGCAGTACTGTATTATATTATTATTATTATTATTATTATTTTTATGGCCCTGTGATGGACTGGCGACCTGTCCAGGGTGTACCCCGTCTCTTGCCTGATGTGAGATGGGATTGGCTCCAGACCCCCCATGACCCCGTTCAGGGAGAAACAGTAGAAAGTGGATGGATGGATTATTATGATTTTCCTTTAATTATTTACAATAATAATAATAATAATAATAATAATCAGCATTAGTTGTAAAAACACACATTTGTACTAAAACAGGGTGGATAAATGAGTATCTGATAAAGTGGAGATTCATTGAGATTTTTGAACTGCCCAGATGACATATGGTGAAAACATGGTGGGAGTACCTGCAGGTCATTCTCTGGGCTCACCAGAGCAAAGCCACAGTACAAGTGCTAGGTCAAACTGTCTGCTCATAGTTCTCATCACCGACTCCCTTGTGGATAAGAACTCTAATCTAAAGCTGTAAAACCAAGGTCTACACACCAAATTTAATATTTGAACTGTCCTGAAACAGGTTGGGTGTTTTTATTTTTTTGTTCTTTTTGCTGTTGTTGTTGTTTTTGCCTTGGCTATTTATACAATCTTGTGAATTTGCAGAGCTTATTCAGGTACTGATCCACACTGATAATTCTGCAATTACAAATAACCTGAAAATCCTCAATTTCTGTGCCATTTTGACATAATTTTCTCAAAGATTTTCTTCAGGGTATTTCACTTTCCTACTTCATTTTGTTGTTTATGTTTGTTTACATGACTAATTGCATCTATTTAGAAGATATTACATAGCTTCTAGAAAAGACTTTAAATAAAAAGTTATAAAAAAATAAATAAATAAATAAATTTAAATATTTAAATCACATTACTATTAATTTCAAATTCAATTTATAAAACTGGTAAAAGTTTAACTATGAGTGGAAGTAGACTTTCTGCATCTCATTCATGCCAGTATAAATAGGATGGATGTTAACATTGCTGTGGACAACAGAACATATGTTTCCGCTAATGATGTCCACAGATCTGATTTTGCACGAGCAGGTGGCAAAGGATTATGAACACACACACACACAAAACACACAGACTCACCTACCGATAGATCAAACATTCACAACAGGACATTCCTGCAGGATTAGTTAAAGGACTGAGCATTTCATCAAGTGTTTCCCATTTAAACAGACTTGAAAGCAGATCCCTAGAAAAGCCAGAGTCTTCACCCTGGCTTTTGGTTATGACTTAATATTTAAACTGGGTGCTAGATGGATTAAAAGTAAGTGTTATCAGTCATCGCTGTATTAATAAGAGCTTGTAAGTCTGACATTTCTGCCTCTGAGATTCAACACAGAGCTTAAGATAAACACACTCACTCACTCAGCCTCCTCTCATGCTTGTCTTTTTGTCTGTCTGACCCCTATGAGGTAACTGGTCACCGAAGTAAGATTTATAGTTAATCAGTCTGTATCGGCAGCAGTCTGCCATGGACTGAGCCAACTTTAGAACATTACACATTACCACACAGGGAGGGAATGATGTCAGTAAGGGAGAGAGGGATGGAAATGGGGGAACAGAGGGAAGAAAGTAGAAGCTAGAAAAAGACAAAAAGGAGGTAGGATGGAAAACAGCAATGTATTAAAAAAAAAATAAAAAAGGTGGAGACTACAACGCAGGTGATATGATATCTTTGCTATGGCACCAACACCTCCCTGCATCATAAATAGATTTCTTGCAGCTCCCAAAAATGCAATTCAAATCCAAATGTGTTTCTTTTGTACTCATTGTGTGCATGCACTCACAGTACAGCAAGAAGGCAATGTTTAACTGCAGGTAAACATTTGCATGCTTTCATTTCATTTGAAGCTTATACCTGTATATACATGTACACTATTTTTTCTATAAGTATGAACAGTAAAGCGGATTCTTTAATGCATGTTACTTATTCATAGTGTTGCTGATTTTAAATAATCATATAACTCTCTAAACAGTAGGGCAAATTGCTCATCAGTTGAAAACTTTTTAATTAAAAACTTCATCCAGACGGATTTACAGTCACTGCAAATCATCTTCAAACCATTCAGCCAGTTGTTTTAGTTCATTTCCATGCATAACTCCTGCATGGTGAAGTACAAAAGCACAGCTAGCATACATGCACCCTTTACTGCGACGATGGCTTATGTTGACCACGTCCTGTGCTTTCATCCCTAGTACGACTCTGTAATGTCACCACAGTGGCCAGTCTGCACCAGCTGACTCAACCACAACCACATGGTCACAGATGGATTCCTCTAAAGCCCGTACAAAACAGCCACCGACCGCCAGCTATCGACTTCCGTCACCACAAAACCACAATCTAACCACTGAAAGAGAGGGAGAGAGGGAAAACAGTGAGGAAGAAGACAGAATGAGAGAGAACGAAGATAAGAAAGGGCTTTAACGCAGTTAACTGGGATAAAATAGAAAATGGATGAGGAGCAAGTGCAAGTTGGCTGCTTTTCTTTTCAGATGGGTGAATCCCACCAGTGTCCCCATCCAAACAGCAAAACACTCACAGCTCACAGTATAGTATGATAATAAACATCGTATTGACTGTCAGCACTTAGGTAGTGCTAATTAAAACCCATTTGATGCAGACACTCACCACACTTTAAAAAAAAAAGCTAAAATTCCCCATAATGACAAGCAGAGTTATGGCCGCCTTTCATATTTATCAAAGCCCCCACCACTCCTTCTCCTCCTTTTCTGCCCTCCTGTCTGTCTCTGTCACTCTGTCCCCCAGCTCGATTGCCTTAATGGATGTGCTTTATCTAGGCTGACCTAACCATTGTCACAGGGAGCAGAATTTGTGAGCTTTTAGAGTGGGTACACTCATCAATGCTCATGAGGTGGTGGGGGGAATGGCCGGGACTAGGAGTGAGCACTGGGTGCAGGCGGGTGAAGTGTTGCTTGGCAAGTATCCATCCTTGCACTCTCCAGACCACTTTGTTAGCTACCACATACACATCTTCGAGTCACTTCCCTTTTTTTCTCCACTATGCAAATCGGAGGCCAGTGCCCAGTTATGAGTGAGACTTGAGGTTTTTGCACATTTTTGTGGAATGAACAAAAAAAATGAAGAATTTACCAAAATTAATTTCTTTGGGGGCTTGGATGCTCCCACCATAGCAACTTTAATTTATAATAAGGATGGATCCTCAAAATGTAAGATAGCAGAAGCTGGAACTGGCAAATGGAAAAACACAACCTGAGAGAAAGTTAGAGACAGAGTAAGACAGTAAGACTTCACCCCCTCAACTCAGAGGTGAAACCAGATAGAGGCACTTTAAAAATCGCTTAACACGCCCGACACAAAAGACAGCTGAGAAACTCGAGCTGTGTTTGATTTGAGTGTCAGGGTGGGAGGCACTAATCCGTGGACATGGCGGGCACAGGTGGCGAAACAATCAAACAGCCTCACACTTATATCACCCACTCACACACACAAACATACACACACACGAAAGATATACATACAAAAGTAGACATAAAAACAAAAATGTCAGAAGTGTTTACATAGCAACACTTTCCATCCCATAAACGTGCTCAGGCATTTATGTAAATATACATTTGGGAAAAGACACGCTCCTTTACGATGCTGTGAACACACAAAAACCTCCATGTGCATGTATGCAGCTAGATGAATTGCTACAGAGCACTGTGTTATTTTACTGGGCCAGATAAAGACAAGGTGGATCAGATTCCCAGCTCCTGTTTCCCTCCTCTGCCTTTCACCTTCTTTTTATGTGTCAGTGGCACACGCCCTGCCTCGGTGATGGAGCACTGACTAGAAAGAGTACACCAAGGGCATCCAGGTGTCTTAAACATCTGTGCAATGTTTCCTTATCATACTGTTCTTTTTTATAATATATATACTAAATCAGAAATTAATCAAAATGATAACTGTTATTGCACATGTGCTTAATAACGTGAGCCTTTTCCTTGTCAATAAAGTTTCACCCTGAAACAGAAAAATCTGTATCAATGTTTTTATATTTATCAGTGGTAGGAGCATCTTAATTACATTTACTGAATGTGCCCAGCGTTTTGTCTATTTACTAAAAATAGGCAGATGGGAAGCAGATGGGTATGAGAAGATAACAAAACAAACAAAAAACACCCTCATTGCACATCCAGGAGTTTATTCATATACACACAGGAGTCTCACTTCTGAACAGAATCAAAGATAAAACCCAACCAAATACACCTCCAGTTAATGCATCTTAACCAAACTGTAATTCATACTTTTGCTGTTCACAAAACACAAAACCCATCATAGACTTTCAGGTAACTTGAACACCACATATTGTTTGCCATTCTTATTAAAAGTCTGAAAAGGAGCAGCGAAGTGTCAATCTTTAGCTGTGTCTGAGCAAATCTCAACTTCACACACTGAAGTGCTGCCCTAATACTCTAACAATATGCTCAATAAAACAGAGCCTGTACTGGATACATAGTGTAATAACCACACAAATCACAGTAAAAACTGTCAGATTCTCTAAAAAATGGATTTACTAAAATTTTGTGATTGATTACAGCTTTATCATTATTTCTCACAACATGCCATTGAGAGAGATTGGATGTTGCACAAGAAAAAAAAGGGATCTTCCCCAGAGGACCTACCCCCAACTCATACATTTACACACACCACATTTACAAATACACACCCATTCAGCCCTAAGGCCAGTCTCTGTAATGGGATCCTCACTGTTATTTCTGCTGAATAAAATAAATCCCACTAATTAACATGTTAACATGATTGATGGGCACTCATTCTGCAGGGAGCGCAGAATGTCTGTCTGCACTCAAGCTGCCGACTGCACACAGACCAAAGCACAAAAAAGACTCAGGGAATGAGGAGGAAATGGAAATATGAAACATGTCAGACTTTCGCAGGAAATGTGAAAAAAGCTCCCTGATCCACATGAGTTACTATGAATGTTTGATTATAATTTCTGACATCATACTTTTACGCTCCAGCTTTGCTAAGTTTATGAAAATGTAGCGACATATCAAACACAATGTAGGTAATTTTCTACCTAACTTCCTGGATTAAACATATTTTTAATAATGCAAACACGCAGCACAAAGACATAAACTGTTAGCAAATTAAACAACAGAACAAGCAGTGAGAGCAGGAAACACAAAACCTAATCATATGAAACCATGTGAGACTTTAAAGTGTGACTTTATTAAGATGAAGGAATATATGGGGAGTAAAATCAGCCTGTTAAAATAAAGTTAAAACAGGATAGCATACAAGCACCTGAAAGTTAAAATTATTTTCAGCATTAAATATCACTGGAAGAGGAAGCACTAGAGTAAGCGCTATACAACATATGGAAACTAAATAAATAAACTAACAGTATTAACAATACTAAAATCTTAACAGTTAAAACATCTGCTTTAAGTTATTTGGGACGACACTAAAAATGATCCTTTTCTCTTTAATTGCAGTTTAGTTCAGATAGCAATGCAAACTGCTGACACTCTCTCAGACTGACACATCCTGGAAGCCTTTGCTCACCCCATCTTTGACTTGTTTAGATCACAATTCATTGTTAGTGTCTTAGCCTAAGTAGTTAGGTGATAAGGCACTGTGTTTGCAGTGGATTTCACCACGTTGTATCTGAATGTTTGCTTGTGTTTCCTGCATGTGTCTTTTCTTTGAGCAGCTTTGAGAAAGCTGTGAAGGGGAGAGGCTGTCAGAAGCCCATACTTGCTCTGCCTGGCTATTCTTTATGAATGAATTAATCAGTAGTGACACTGCACTACATGCTTTTTCCTTCCTCATTATTTTAATTAGCCGTTTATATGGATGCCTCCCCCTCCTCTTTTGCATTTCATTAATAAATTAACATGCACTTGACAAAAAAGAGCAAGGACACAGGCACAGTGGCGGTCGCTTGGCTGGTCACTTTGTAGACTCCCACTTGTCTTGCCCGCTTTGCCTGCCTTGTCAAGAGTTTTGTCCTCTTTCTGTCCTACCCCAAGCTTTGCAAAAAGACTTCTAAAGTCACCAGTAATTACTGTTTTATTATGCTAATGAGCACCGGTTGCAATTTCTTCTAAAAGAGACTCCACTTTGAGGGTGAACTAAACAAGAGATACACATATGGATATTTAAAGTGACAAAAAGTGTCTTCTATGTTTCATTACATTACTGAATCAGTCATTTATATTGGTTCTTTCTCTTCCGCCATTGGTTGGCTCGTGTGCTGTTAGCTTCTTAGCCTTTCAAGAAGTTGTTCGGCTACAGCATGGGAAACATTTAGAAGGAAAACAAATTTCTTCTTTTTCCACTGGTCAAAGAGGGAAAAGGGGCAGACTGACTGTTTAGTGTTCATTTGTGAGCGTGCAGTGGTGTGCTTAAATAACAAGGCACACTGACACACCAGAGACGGAGAAAGCGTGAACGTGTGAGGGTGTGCGGTTGAGAGTGCCTACGTCTGGGTTTGAGTGTGTAGTTGCTGTAGTGATGAGGTGAGAATGATGAAGCCCATTCCTCAAATAAGTCACCATGTGCAGCTCATATGTTGGGTCTTTGTTAAAGAGCTGCTCATTGAAACTTCTAAACTAACACATTCACGCAAGCACACACACTCCCCTCTCTCTTTCTACAGACACACATGTATGCAAGAACCCACCTCTGTCTGGTAACGCTTGCAGGCATGGAGTGATTGACAGTATCCAGATCGCCAGATTGTTCTCAGGAGCGTTGAGGTATGACATCACACTCATTACAACTTCTAAATATAAACAGTCACACTGCTTGACTGACAAGCTTGTATATATGCATGTGTGCCTGTGTGAGTTTTTGCGGCTCTCCTATAATGTAGAAAGAGAAAGTGTGTTTAGGTGTGTTTGCTTTATGGCAGTAAATAACAATCAACTATCTGCTGATGATGGCTTTAATGGAGCATGTTCTTAACCCAATGAGGAAGGCTTAGTTTTGATTAATTTATTCTCAATGTTTTTATGTAGTGAGCATGTTCAACCAATACAGATGGAAAAAATAAGACTAGCTCAGGTTACCCCCATTACTGACACACACCAATAAAGTGGCAAAGGCATAGTGTTTACCTGATTAAGTTAGAGTTAACTCAAGCCTAAAAAAAGGAGGAGCAGTCAAAATTAATGGATGGGACGACTTGATGGTAATGTAGCGTGTCGATAAACTGATAAAACATAGAAGGGCTTACATGTCTACTGTTACCTGAACTGGGAATTTAGATGGAGTGGATCTTTCAGCACCTAATCAGCTAAATGTAACAGAGGAACTTAAGTGATAAGTCACAAAAGGAAGACAAGTCAACTACAACCATAGACATGCAAAGAGATGCCCGCTAACATGAATGCAACACATGTTTGTGTGGCTGCCGCTGACTTCAAGGCTCCACTTGCTTGTCTGGCTTGCACGTTGTAATTTACAAGCTCTCAGTGTCACGTTGAGATCTCAATTAAGCAGCTCGGCTACACACTCAGCCCCTCAGGGTTGGGTTGAGCTGGCTCCACATTCTGCCTCTCTCTGGCTAAGGTATGCTGCAGAACTCCATGCTCCTCCAACATTCCACCTGCCTGCTCCCTTGCCTGCTGCCCGTAGACAATGCCAACGGTAAATATTTGCAGTTTAAGAAGGGAGAAGGGATTCATTTAGCTCACTTGAAAACACAGCATTGTGATTAAAAGCCATGCAGTCTGAGAAGGAAATGTTAATGTCATTATAGGATAAGAATATGAGAGAAAGAGGAAGAATGATGCACACACACCTATACTGGGAGTTATGAAAATATGTGCAAACAGACTGCTACTGACTTTAGGAACCAGAAAGACACCGAGTGCTGGAAAAAAGCAACAAAATCCCATAAGCTACCACTACTGTTCTGTGATCAGATCCATATGGACCTTGGTCTCAGCCCTCCACCACCTGCCTCAAACACTCCCAGTGCCTAACAAGCCAGCCAACTTTCAACTGGTCTCAGACACATTTTACAAGCAACCATATTGATGGCTATTGAGCTACAGTGCCATTTAGCTCACCAGAAATCTTAAATTATACACTAGCCATGTGCAGCTATGTACACCCCCGCACAAAGACAGACACCACATCAGAGCTTCCACTTACAGCTCTGGCTAAACCTGGATCTGAATCAAACTCAAAACATGACACGCTGGGCAAAGCAATGTCAGACAGAACTACCATTTTATTTGAAAATAAATGAGCAGAAAATGTTTAAATCTCTTGACGAATATGGAATGTTACCCTATTTCGTCCCAGTGTAAAAGAAATCCACACTTTTTATTTGGTTGTAACCCACAAGTACAGCAAACTTATATTAAGTCAAGTAAATATGTCAAATTCCTCATTGACTGTTCAAGAATTAAGTTTGAAAGAGATATTTGACTGATAAGTCTTATAAAGCAAACTAACAATTTTTTAATGATTCTGAAAACAAAACAGCAACTTAAAGATTTACTTCGTAATACTAAAACCCTTCAAAATAAGCCATATGAGGCTACTAGACGGGAGTAAAATCAAAGCATAATGTGCTAAGCATGGTTTCTCCATGGTTTTGTTTAACAGAAAATGCTGCTGCAGTTGCAGTGAAGGCCGTTAAGAACTATAGGCCACAGTGAATACACAGGCCAAAGCTCCTGATTGGCATTATCCTAACAAGCTGCAATTACAGCTCTAAAAACCTAGCCTTACTGCAGTGTCTTTAACGAGCCAGCCATCACACAGCCCGCAATTATCATCACCAGAACTATTAAACACGACGGCTACAGCCTTGTTAAATGCTCTCATATGTGGAGGCTTCATTACATTTTTCTCAGGACACTATCCGACTGACGGACACACAAACATGAGCATACAAGCAGAGATGAACGACAGCGAGAAGATTGCTGGTTCAAGCCCAGGCTGGGAAGGGTTGTCCAGTGGCCTTTCTGTGTTTGCATGTTCTCCCCATGCACTCCTGCTTCCTCCCGTCCACAAGACATGCATGTTAGGTTAATAGCTATGGTTAAAATGTCTGCTTATCATATGTAAGTTACTTTGGATAAAAGCGTCTGTATAGTTTAGTATAGGAAGTATCAGAAAAACAGTTATCCACATCCACATCTCACAGTTAACAGTCATGCACAGCAGCAGGTCAGGAAAATGCCACAAATGCTCAAACCAAAAGTCTGAACCTGTAACAGAGCAGCTGTTTTATGTATTAGTACTCTTTGCTCATGCAGAATATGTAACTGTTGTTGTACGGAGGTGTATATCTCTGTTCACCTTTCACTTTTTCTTTCCGTCTCCCCCTCTTTGAATAACTTCAGTTCAATGCTGCTTGCCTGTGAGCTGGAACTAAGATCCCTTCTCTGAGTGACCATTAGTGGTCTCCTGGAGCTAAATAGCACAGGTGCTGCAGAGCTCCAGCAGCAGGCTGCTCCCTAGTGGGCACATCCCAGTTGGGGTTTAGCCACTCATGGTTATGGTTGCTTCTGTGGCCTCACTTTATGAGGGAAAAGAGATGTGGAGTATTTAAAACAATGATGTAATTTTATTCATGGAGCGATAGGAGAAAGGGAGGTGTTAAATATGAGAAAGGTGAGACCTTTGCCTCAGCTGGGATACAAGCAAATGAAAAAGCTGTCTTCACTTGCAGGGACACTACAAAAAGAGTAGGAGAGTTTTAAATGAGGAGTGCTGGAGAGTTCACTATGACAACACACAACACAACATTAAGTCGTTTGTTCTGATCTTGGCATGAGTGCATATGCAAGGCTGGTCATTGTCAAATTACTTTGGACTGATTTATTATATACCACTGCAACAGATAGAGACAAATAAAAATATGAGTATCTGGTTTTGACATATAAGCGGGAAAAGAAGGTCACGGGAGGAGGTAGGTTGTGTTTGTGGTTAGTCTTTACTCATAGTCAGGGCAATGTGCCTGTCAGGTCATGCCTGGATTAGGTTGGGCAGTTGGAGTGTGTACTTGGCAAAATGCAGCAAAGTGGCGGAGATCAGAGATGCATTGATGCTCCTAGGGGATGTGGTGGTGGGGTTTGGCAAGGCTGGGGACAAGTAGGCCCAGACCAAGGCGAAACTGAGGCCAGTGGAAAGGACCGAGGCTGAGAGCCAATTTAGAGAGTGGAGCCTCTGTGTCGAATACCAACTCTTTTGGCCAACAACTCTGTGTTCTTGGTTGGCAAATCTTATCATAGAAAGCTACATAGACCTGCCTCATAAATATGGTATTTATGTTAGGGAATTTAAAGTGACTTGTTCCAATGCAGCCTCACACCAGAATGTGTATTAACTGAGTTGGTTCAAGCAGCCACATGATTAAACCTCAAACAGTGTAAAATAAAAAACAAAATAATTAAAAATAACACATATATATAATATATATATAAAAGT
>JBAMHV010000009.1:19598874-19610809 GCA_037177535.1 Pseudomugil gertrudae
TATCTATCTATCTATCTATCTATCTATCTATCTATCTATCTATCTATCTATCTATCTATCTATCTATCTATCATTTTGCTTCATCATAAGATACACAAGTGCTGAAAAACTGTAACTCTTGTTTGCCCCCCAATCTCCAAAAAAAGCTTGATTGCTCTTCTCCTCACTATAAAGCTAATAAAAAGCCCAGCATGCTTAGTTATTTCCTCATTGGGACAGACAGAGAATGAGAGGTGGGGCTGAGTGCCACCGTCGATATATGCACCTGACTGCTGTAAATCACACCCACAGCGGTCCCATCTTCATGCTGGAGATTTAATGAACTACCGCAGGCTTTTTATACCTCTTAAGGCTCGCTGAGTGACCACTTTGTACTTGTTCAGAAGAGGGGCGACACTGCTTCTGCCCACTAAATCTTCCCTTTGCCACTGAGGATAAAATCTCCCTTTATTCATGGGCTATTTACCAGATCTAGATTTATTACAAGGGGTGCTCTAATAAAAGGAGGGGTAAGAGACAAAACCCCGACTTCTCTCTTCTCCTAACCCCAAGGCAAGCTGGGATAAAGATCTGGGAACACATCGACTCATCCACATTGATTTGATAGGGGGGTGAGGGGGTGGGGGTGTTACCGAAAGGGTAAAAGTGCAGGAAGAATGATGTGCTCTCTCATAGTGCAGTAATGAGGGTGACAAAGTAAAGAATGCACACATTTTTTTACAATAATTATGTGATATACAAAATGTGTATATATACTATTTGTCTGCTCACTGACCCATTTGTGTTGTTGCCGTGGTGACACCTCTCCCTTGGTGTCTGAGCTGGCTGTGGGGTCACGGGTGAAAGGTCAAAGTGATGCTTATAGATGCATGACCTTTGTGATGCTTTTGTCAAAAAGCTGTTAACAAAACCTTTGAACATCTTCACTCCAAGTGACAAACACAAGCAGGCAATTTCAAATACACAGCGTACACTCACATTTTTATAACCATTCTGCATTCAGTAAAAAAAAACTTTCGTTTTTGGTTTTGTACAAACAGATTAGGCTTCTTTAATGAAGCTGAATAGTTTTAAGAATTTTAGCTACAAAATTCTGCTTACCCCATTGGCAGATTTTCTTGCTCAAAACTATCATATTTAAGAACAGTTAATTCATTTCAAGTAGGGTTTCTTTTGCAGCGCGTTTCTGTTGTGTATTTGTTTTAATGCCTGTGTTTGAACATCTTCCTGAAATGATTTCCTCTCTTCATGGTTAACAGCTTACCTTTCTGTCTTCTGCAGACATGGCACTGCCTGCCACCACTTGCATCACACGGTTCATGGACTTTGTTGACCCAGCTTTGACCCTAAAGCATTGTCTCTTCTTATTCCTTTTGAAAAGGCCTAGGACTCCACTCCTCCCATAAAGGGAGGTGCTCTTTCCACTGTTCCGAACTTTTATCCCAGTCTTTTTGTGCCACATTATCTACCCATTCTGTCACATCACTGGTTTTACATTACTGGCATTACTCATTATTTTTTATGCTGCTTTTTTTGTTTTACTTGCACAAATAAAACTAAAGGAATTTGTACATCCTTGTTCTAATCTAATTGTATCATTTGAGGAATCTGAAGAAATTTTAGTAAAGGTGTTTCATGCATATATATTCAGTGAATGTTTTTGTCTTTGGGAAGCGTCGGGGAGCCAGTTCCTCTGACTTTTTTACTTACAAGAGGAACAGTTAATTTTGCTAGCTTAGTTAGCTGCTAGCTCTGTGCTTAGAGGTATTTGTTATGGAGCATCACACGAGTAGAAACATGCATTGTGGTCAGTAAATCAATAAACCTGATTTTATTATGTTGAAAAAAAGACTATGCATGCATTTATCAGCAACAACAGCCCAGTGATAGAGCTATATCAGAGTCCTCAAGCTAATTTTCTCAGATGACAGCATTCATGCAGAAAAGTAAAATGACATCATAGACCTTCACGCGCTACATTCAAGTTAGCTTCTTTACTAAGAGCTTCTAAAGACCAAGACCTTTCTGACAATACAAAATATACTTCTGCACACATTACAAAGGCATGTCAGAAAGAAGAAGGAACAGATCCTAGACTGGTCTGCCCCTATTCCTGACTTCTTTCCAGTAAAAAGAGATTTTTTTTTTTTTTTTAAATGAAACAGCAACAAACTTACCCTGGTGCATATCCTAATAGAAACAATGCAACTCAAATAAATTACAGAAAAACAGATAGGAAAATAGGGGAAGTACATACATAGCAGACTGCTCTGCTCTACTTTTTTTTTTCTAAAATTTGAGATTTTATTCATATCAGAATATTCGTATTTGTTATATCTGATCAAAAGCCGTACCAAAAAAGCCCTATAGGACAAATGTGAATACCATTATTCACCCTCATAGCTCATCCACGTATAAACACACAACCTGCACATTTTTAGCTCAGTGAGTCCTTATAGAGTTGAACAGACTTTACAAGCCTTTTCTGCCACTTTGTTATTAACAACATGAAAGAGGCCTGCACAAACTCCACTGGTGTATAGACACAGCTGTGTCCTTTTGAGTTTGAGCAAAACTTTGCCTCAATAATAATTTAATTAAAAAAGGGGAAAAAACAAACAGATTAATTACTAAATTTGATCTCGCTAGAGAAAAACTGAGAATTTAAAGTTAATAGAGATAAGGGGACCTCAAACAGCCACATGTGTTTACTTATTTTTTTTTAAAAAGCTGGGACTTGTTATCAGGGTTGGGCAGGACTTTCAGCTCCACACATCTTGTTGTTATGGAGCCTTTCTAGTCTTGAAGAGCTGAGTAGATTGGAGGGGGGGTGTAATGGTTGCAGTGGTGTGTATGTGTGTGTAAGATGGGACATGGACCCTGCTGCTAACCCACCCCCTCCCAGCTCAGGCAGAGGCTGGTGTCTGGATGGGTGCCAGAAGTTCTAAACTAATATTCACAATAATGTTCGTGCTCCAAGGGGCCAGTGACAGAAAACACTGTGGACTTGTGCCAGCTTTCAGTCCCCCTCTTGTTCTCCTCTCTCTCTCTCTACAGCCCCGCCACACCTCTGTCAACACTGGGAGTCTCTCTTTCTTTACTTTTACCATTTACCCAATGTAAAAACATAGGGCAGATTAAAGTGAGACTGTCAATGTGTGTGTGTGCATGTCCACCATCCAACTCTAAAACGTGTCAAATTTTGCATTCATTTAACTTTTTAAGGCTCAGTTGACTTGAGTTACTTTAAAAGAAGACAGTATTGATATGAATGTAACATTTTAATAAGGATGAAAAAGAGTGTTTCATGTATATCTATTCATTTTATTACAAAAGAAGAAGACAACCAACCAGCACCAATACATTTTTCTTCATGTTCAATTAATTTGTTTTATAAGGTTATATTATTCTATAGGTCTCTAAATTCCCTCCTATTTTACTTTCATCTGGAATTACTAAGTTGGTGGATAACAAAACAGATAAAATACTTTAATTCTGGTGCTTCAGAACTCTGTATGTGTTCTGATTAATCTCTTAACCTTTAGGGTATCATAACTCTGAGTGCCAGGCACTTGTAATATACGACCACTAGCAGCATTTTTTACTTTAGAGTTCTTCCCCTTTCTTTCTGTTACTTATTTCCCGACAACAATATGGTATCCCAAGGCACACCATAGCAAGTCTCCACATCTCACAGTTCCTAAATTTTCATCTTAGTACAACTGAGGCTCATGTACTCATCTGACCTGACCACTGATCCCTGAATGGTAATTCTGTCTCAGACTTATATTGAATATGGCCTTTGGCTCACTTCACAGCACACCAGTGGAAATCCAGTGTTTTACTGCACTCTCTCCATACATGTTTGGTGTCATGTGAGGAGGAGGAATACAGCAAAGTACTAGGTTGTCTCTTAGCTATCTTCTCTCACTGGTCTTGATAGACTCCAATCACACTGGTGGCATTTATCTTTGCCACGTGCTTGTGTTTGCATGAATGTTGTATATTATTGTGTGCATGTCTGATAGCCTGTGTCTACGTGAGGGAAGATCATCAAATGTGTGTGAGGTTATGTGCATGTCAGAGTCGCACACCTCCTCTTAGTCGCCTTGATTGCTTTGCTGATGGCAGAATGCATCACGTCCCCACCTCCCAAAAATCTGATGATGGTGTTGCCCCGAAACCTGCCTTTGTAGCCTTACCCTCAGGAATCACCATAAATATCCATGACATCATCCCATTCTTATCTATGGGATGTCCCATGCTGATCGATAGCAAGGCTCCTGCAGTGTAAATAGCTTCTAATGCCCCATCTTCCCCTTTAAATAGGTCTCCATTATTTATGATGGCTGTTAGGTTACCAGTCCAGGACACAATTTATTTCATCCTACCCCTGCCTCTATTATACAATGCTTTTGGGTTCTGATGGGAGATTGAAGTGTGGGGTTGAAAACTGGGGGAAGCATTCATTGCACAAAGGAATAAATACACTTGCCTGTGTTCTCGGTAAGCACCAACAAACACACACTCACACTTACACTCTTAGAGGTCCAAAATACTCATCACAAGGTAAAGCTGAAAGAGGAAAAAGAGGGAGAGAAGGTGGTGAAAAAAACAGAGGAGTGGACCTGAGTGCTGCCCGATCCCACCCTGTGGTAACGATGGGACATCCGTTACTCAGATGACAGTGAGAGTGGCAGGCCTATTTGCGCGGTCGCTGGCGCACTGTGACGGATTGGACAGACAAAGCGGTTGGAGGCTGTGTGGAAGTGACAGGCCGCATTTCCATTTGGGTGAAAAATCTGGCAAACAGAAACACGGCCAGTAGTTTGAAGAGCTAGGGCGACACATCGGCTGGCCAAGGTCCAGTGCATCTGCTGTTCTCCTATTGGTTGGTCAGTGTGTCTGTTTGTCGCATCTGCTTCTTTGCCTTCCTTTCCCCCTAATCACCCATATTGTAAAAAAACTGTTAGGCACACGTGGACAGCAAGAACTTTATTGCAATTTGCCATTTTATTTAGTTACTTAAGAAGAATTTTTCTTCAATGGAAATGTCCACACAAAAATATGCTTACCGGTAATAATTACCCTTTTGAAAAAAGTCTACATAGTACTGTCATTTTTTAAAAAGTAAAAAAAAAGAAGAAACCACATAACCACTGTCTATGTATCACACAGATGCAATATGATGCTAAGCTGTGTGTAAGGATGTAAGTTTCAGGCTGTGGGATTCTAAAAAACAACTTAGAGTTATACAAGACTCAAACATATCAACATACAGTAGTCATTCTGTAAGTGTTTTTACTGTTACAACATATTCTCTCCTATTCATCATTTAGCATAAACACAAGACTACAACACTGATAGCCTTTCTGCAAAAACCTTTATGGCTAAAATCTTTGGGTTTGGAGACTTATTTTTGGGTGGAAAGACAGACTTTTTGCTGAAGTGGACAGCTTATGAGTCAGAATAAGAAAAGGAGCAAAGTATTATACTCCAACCATAACCCAGGGCTCGTGTGTGAGAACAGTCTGAGGAATGTTCATCCTCACGCCTCATTTGTGTTCTCATTGCCGTGTGCAGATCGAGCGGTGGAGATGGGACGCCCTAGATTTACGGGACGTGTCAGAGGCTTCACATCCTCAGTCCCCCTGGGGACAATCCCCTGTCTTGATCTGGCCTGCAAGGAAAACAGCCGTCCCTCAAAGCCTGACAGTGAGGTGGAGCCATCCAAACACGCAGGGAGAAAGGAGACTGGTGGAAAAGAGGAATTTAAAGAAAGGAAGAAGGGAGGGAGGCCACCTTTGGCGAGGGCTGCCCCAGCTCTGGCATTTGGAGTCCTTATATTAACAGAGTTGAAATTGCCAGTTTGGGCTCCTGCAGAAACTCAGAGTTGATGACTTTATGTTAGTGAAACAATTTCAGCAGAAGGTTTCCATGGTGACACATATACACAAACAGTGGATGATCTTATATTGTCTGCTGTTCAACAGGTGTTCACATTTACTTAGCTGTAGCTTAGTCACACCTTATTAAATTTCCTTAATTGAGACTGGGGTATGTGTAGAAACTACTTATGATCACTTTTAGCATTGCCTATAAACTTCAGACTCCTTGAGGAGGGGAGCAGTCTTTGCATACTAATGCCGACAAAGGCCTTTTTGTCCCCTGCAGGAACTGGTAGTTGTTCAGGAAATGGAGATTGGTGCCAGCAGGATGATTTATGGCTCAATGTCCAGGGTGGCACTTGGACCAAGTCCCACTGTCACTCTGGCCAGAGAGCAGCACTTCATGGCCCAATCAGAGGCTGCCCAAAACTCTAAAGACATTACAATGACTGTCATAAAACAGTTTGGAGGGAGGCAAGTATAAATCCTGGTGAAAGAGAGAAATTAGAGGAGAGAATATGGATGATACAAACTTTCTGTTACTGGTTTTGGGACTGATCTTGACTGATGACACATTGTAATTCAGCTGAAAAGTTGATTCAGTAAGACTTTTTTTCTCCCCTGTGTAGAGGACACTAACTAGTTAGGACTTCACAGGGGTTGTCAAGGCTGGAGACAACAATTAGTATGTTGGAGATGTCAGAATTGGCCGCTGAGTTTTGCTGGAAGAAATCCTTTGTGACGGATTGATGCTGACAATGTGGGCAGATGAGGAGGGACCGACAGACTCCCAGAGCGCCCTGTGCAGTGGAGGAACCTTTGGACTGCATTAACCCTTATCTGTGAGCGCCTAGAACAAAGTTCACTCCCAGACTACCTGCTGTAGCCTGGAAAATCCTATTACAGACTGCAGGGGGACACTTTGGAACACTCCACCGGGAAATCTGTCTCCCTCAGCACGTATCAGAGACAGGACATCGAGTTCCCTCTCGACCTTCTCAGCTCATTCTGTCTCTCTTTCATTCACGTTGACTGATTTTCTCTCTCTGTTGTACTCTTCTCTCCCTTTAATGTGTCTTTGTTTCTCTTCTGCCTCATCTATCACTCTTGTTTTTACCCTGTCTTGTTGTCTAGTTTGGCCTATCCTATCTTCTCAGACTGCCCTCTCGGTTGCTATGCATAAGCACGTGTTAGGTCCTCTATTCATCCCAGTGACTGCTGCCTTTCTACTCTCAAACAGTAAGAAAAGCACTGCCTATTCACCAGCTGCATTTATGTCTCCCCTTCTTTCTTGTACGCAGTACTGTGCAACATTTGGAAGTTTGACATCTTTAAAAAAAATGCAGGATGTGAAAAATGTCTGAAAAAACTCGTGAAGAAGCGTGGGTATTCTGTTCTTCTTGTTATGTAATTCCAGAATTTCTCCTTAAAGGTTAACTATAAAGCAAGTGAATCTTATTTTAATTTTAAACGACAGCTTCAGATGGTATTATGAATTCTTTCATCTAAAAATTTACAATCTAACACTTTTCCATGTACATTTATTCTGAATATAATTAGACACCCTAACTATAATTACACAATGACAGAACTGATAGACTGTATCATTATTATGCAACCTGAAAGCAATTAGAAAACACTTACTGACCTGGATGTGATCTGAGGTTATTACCAACATAATTAACCCCATTAAATACGAGAGACACATTAATTTAATCTGTGACCTTCAGTAACTGTGCAAAACATTAACAAACACACAGTTCAGTAATTGGTAATTTATGCACTACTAAGCAAAAAAAAAAAAAAAAAAAAATCAGCTGTCAGGTGTGTGTTCAGGAGTGTAAACTAAAATAACATTATTTTGATTGCATATTCTGAATATCAAACGTAAAATAAATGTCTTTAAATGCTAAATTGATCTGTCAAAGCATCATATTCCCTAATCATACTCTCATAATATTGATACATTTTGGAATAACCAGTTTTTTAAATGTTGTTATTGGTTGAAATACAGCTAAATTTTATCCAATCATTTAAGTTAATTTAACTTTTATTTTTTAGTTGAAGATTGAAATGTTGCTTTAGAGGCGTAGTATCTCAGATCAAAGCTAAGTGATATCAAAACTATAGACCCCTTTCAATGTTCACAAACAAATGATATGCGCGCGCAGTCTAGGTTTAAGGAGTGCGCTACGTGTTTACATCACGGCAAGCTTAAACTCAAACGCTAAAAACAACTATACGGAAACTATACGGAAAGCCTCCCACCCACTGATCGTCTCTGTTATTTAAAGAAACGTGCACTTAATACAGGTACGCAACTACTGGACCTGAATTCCTTACAGGATTGTCTTGCTGACATGAAGGAATAGCCTAGCTTACAGTGGCCTGACATCTACATGTACCTCATAAACACTCCGAGTGTGTACAAAAAGGAGAATCTGAAGGCCTACAAATCACTGGAAGCCGTTAATTATACGCTTTGTGGGCATGTCCCTGTACCATCCAGTGTCTGAAACATCAGTTTTGTGTTCTGAAGGTGCAAGTTTCACCAAGCCAAAGACAGGGTCACAAAACAGAGCTCTACGACGCCTGGGTTTATGAACACAAACAGAAAAGCTACGTTTTGTCCAGGAGGCGTTCTGACCAGATGCTGGAACCACCACATCTGAGTCCCTCTTGGATGGCCGAGCTTCTCACGATCTCATTGTTTCGGTCACAACCCACAGCTCATGACCATATGAGTGTAACAACATATTGAGACCAGTAAATGTCATCTAAATCATCATTGGAGGTGGTTAAATATATAAAAATATATCTACCTACCTGAAATAAATTCCCGCACTACATAGTTGATTGTAGTTGATAGTCATGCATTGTTGATTTTGGCTTCCGTCCAGTTATCCCGGCTATTGGTACGTAGCCATTAAGCCAGTCTCTTTTGTTAAATGGATGCTTGCCTCCTGGCATGGCGTAAAAACGACTATGTAGATAGTTTTTACTCCGGTTTGTAAATCCCACAGGATGGAAAGATGGCAATTTCAGGCTACAAAACTTTCTCGAAGTCACGTGTTTTTGCGTTGGTAAAGCAAGAAAAGAAATCTCTTTTGAACCTGGATTGCGTGCGCATCACTCGCATACGTTACTTAAAAGGCCTCTACAGATCCTCCACCAACTTCATCACACCAAAAACACACACAAAAAAAATTAAAAAACTGTTTTTATTCTTTTTACTGGGTGGTTTTTAATAAAGTAACACATGTAGCTGCCAATACAGACTACAAACTGATGCAGAATAATGTGCATTGAATGTGCCTCAAAGCTGTACATATTTTAACTTTTTAGTTTGGATGTATGTTAGGGTTTTCAAACAGGACCAAAAGCCAACTCAAAAACCTCTCTGCACATCAAAAGTGCCTTAATGGATATTTTGTGTGTATTTCTGATAAAAAAATATATCAAACAAATACATGGTGAAGTCAGTGATGTCAGTAATAATACTATCATTTTTAGATGTGACATGTATTTATCTTAGCATTTAAAATTGGTGTTAGAAAGCAGTGTATACAATATCACTGTGCAACATGAACAATCTTTTCTTCTGTCACTTATTTGCTCCTAAGCAATTTTTGACTTCTTACACTTACTTACACCCACATCTGAGGGGAACAGGCTGGGCCAACTCACAAATATTGACTTTCTATTAACATGAGTGCACAGCAGCCTATCATATGGCTGAAATTAAAGCATTATGACATACTAGAGCAAAGTTGGGGTTAGGACCTCATTACTGCCACCCAGGGCCCCTGCTTTTGCTCTCCATGGACCTGGCAACTCACAGTTCTGGTTTTGGACCTGGTCTATTCTAATTGAAGCAGCAATACAGAGTAATTGGGAAGGAGGTACAGTGTTACTGTGATGGATATTGCTGGGCCAGTGTTTTTAAAGTTTAACCCAGTAATAAGCCCTTAAACCAGACCGCACTATCCCATTACCCTTTGAACCCAACAGACACAAGACAGATATATAAATAAACACACAAAATCCACACACACATGCACACTGCATGACACTACATGTGAAAACTGCAAGTATAGGTTATAATCATAATAGACGTGAGAGAACGAGAGAGTGTCTGGCAGAGGCTAAGAGCCAGAGGCCTTTGGCTTGTACCTATTTGCACAGCTCTGACCACAGATAGAAAAAATGGTTTCATAGAGCAGTATTAGCTCTTGATTATTTGCGTTAACCAGTACTTGGATTTACTGCCTGGGTAATGATCTGACTGGTAGTTAAGGACTAGCAGCAGAACAAGGCAGGGAAGCCAAGACAAAGTTGCAATTCCCTCCCTGTTTTGTCAAACTGAACCTATAAAAGTCTTGCAGTTCTGCCCCTGAGTCGCTGTCTCTGCCTCTTGCTGACCTGTCTCATTGAGAAGACATTTGGAAGCAATCAGTGGTGTGTTTTAAGGGAAAGCGCTTCCCCTATCAATCCCGTTAGATAAGGTATCTATGAGCCTGGCTCTCTGGCCCCACACACGGAATGAATCACCTCTGTTTCCTGAGTGCTTTTTAGGGTCTCCCCATATTCACTCCAAGGCAGAGTGCAAAGGGTGCAATGTCTCCATGTTTGTGTGGCGATTATCATACTAGTGTGTGTTTTTAGAAACTTAAGCCCTAAAATGAACCTTTTCTTTTAAGTAATGTTTTTTTTTTTTTTTTTTTTACCAAAACCTAATAAGTTGTCTTCAATCTGGGTGGAGTCAGTAGCTCTTTCACTCTTTCCCCAATGTTACATCATACTTTCTTTAAATTTATCGCCTACAGAGTTGTAAATTAATAGGATGATGTTTTGTATTTTACACAAAGCCTTGAAAACCCTTAAAAACAGTTTTAAGGCTCTTTGCTAGGCAACATAAAAAAATCTATTACTTGTGAAACTAATTCAAGCCAGTAACATTTGCAACATGTTAGCCTCTCTTCTCATCTCTCCTTTTACTTTCCTCTGTAAATCCTCTTACAACGGAGAAATGTTTTTATAATAATGGATTTGACAGCGACTTTGAGGCTTCTTTCTTCTGCCTATTCAGAGTACTATAACATCTGAAGGAAAGATAATGTAAATGTGTTACAAGGCAGTAGCATTTATATTCCTTCAATGAGTCAAAGTACCTGCATATAAATTCTATTATATCTGTAGCTGTCTAGACATGTGTCATTGTGTTATTGAGCTTGCCCACATGCGTTCCTGATCAGATCAGCCTCTTTTCCTTACTTAAAAGTGTATTACTGGTGTTTTCTAACTCCCACTATGAGCTATCAGCTGCTCAGATTTTTGTCTTAATTGCAACAGGACTGATAATGATGGGGAGCAACAGCACCCTTCCTGAGCTATTCAAGCTTTTGAACAGGTGAACTCATTCCTCAACCTGACCTCTTTTTTCAAACACATCTGTCCTTTCACTTGAGATCTAATAGGACCTTGTCACCTTTGCCCTTCTGGGTGGACCCCTGAAGAGAGTCTTATTCACCTAGTATTGTGCTGTTGGCTACACCTTCCAACTGGCAAAGCCCTTGCTCATGCCCGCTTTTGTCCTTCTGCAATTTTCTCTGACTTTGTTCAGTTAGTTAACCTAGCTTCCCCTCCCTGCTGGGGACTCAGACAGAGAAGAGGGAAGAGGAAGGCAAAGGTGGGGGGAGAAAGGGGGCTGCAGTACTAAGGAATGAGGGGGAAAGAAAATTTTGTATTCTATTCTATTTTTTATCACTTATTTCTTCTTAACTAGAATAAAAAACATATCAGGAGCAATATGGGTAGCTGACCCCTGCACCCATACGAAAATCCTTTAAATTTTCTCTTCTCTCTATTTTCTTTTTTTAGAGTGCATTGTTGTCTTTACAACTACTCTCAAATGAGATTAGAACCTCAGAGCCCCCTCCAACCCATCCCTCTCCAAAGACACCCCCCCTCCACACACACACACACACACAGACTATTTGTCACAAGAAACATTCAGCTGCTGTTCACTCCATTTACTTGCTCATTGA
>JBAMHV010000009.1:19612073-19624303 GCA_037177535.1 Pseudomugil gertrudae
GTACTTTTTTTAGCGTGCGCAACGAGTTTGCACGCGTTTTACTACACGCAAACCTTTAGTAAATCTGGCCCTTAGTGCTTTATTTTCTGTGTTGCAATTCATTAAGTGCCACTGAGACCAAAGCATATTTATGAACTGCTACTTCATTATCATCCACAATGTCTCAACAGTTAGTTAGTAACCTTCTTACAAGTTCCCACAATGATGTCAGTGTGGTTGTTGCGTTTACAATGCCTTGACAGTCACTATTCACATCGTCTTTGTAGCTGCAAAACTTCTCCACTTTGAATTTCGTAAAAGTATATGTGAGCGTGAGTGTGTGAAAATGTGAGAATGTGTGTCCATTGAGGCTGCGAGTGAGTGACAGAGAGGTCCATCCCTAGTTCCTGTCTTTCTAAGCATAGCGAGCAGTACCATCCACACTGTCAGTAGATGGGAGGTGACAGGGGCTGGAGGATTAGAGGGCTTTTAGCCAAGACTGAGAGTAGCTCTTTCTCCCTATGATAGAAAGAGGTGACAGGCCATCAGCGCACAGGGGACAGGCGGACAGCCAGCCTGAGACATCTGCATTCATTCAGGACAGCAGCTTATCCGGGCACAAGAAACACGCCCACCTGAAACGCCCTCCATCTACTCTCTCACACTCTGTTTTACACACGCACACAAGAGCATATGCTGACATACGTGCATTATACAAAATCCTGATTCCAGCAAATGACGCTTCCAAATGTTTGTACCGACTGTCCAAATTGCAAATACAGTAGCTTGCACATGATTATCTGAAAAACTAAACAACAAATATGATCCATCATCAATTTATTCTTCAGCTGACCATTATAGCTTTAAAGAGTTTCAGCTGCCAATAATTGAAAAGGTGGGTGTCCTCCTTATCAGGCATCTGCCACTCCTCCTTCTTCCATCCTCTTATAGGAGGTCGAGAAGACAGCCAGAGCCAGGAAAGGCCCTGCCCAGCCATCTAATCCTCTACACCCATTCACCATCACTGCTAATCTCCCTCACCACCTCCCCGCCACCACTGCCACCAGCACTATTGCCTCAACCTCCACCTCCGCTTCTCACTCAAGAGGTGCACAAAGACGCTAAGCACCCCTGTCCCGTCCCACTTACCATCCCATCCCTTCTCATATCCCTAACCTGCTCCGCCCATCGCTCCTACAGCAGGAGGCACCCAGCTCTCTAAATCCAGGACCCATAATCCCATGGGGCTGCAAGTTTGGGTGAGCCCAAAGGCTCATTGAGTGCCGGATAACTCTCTCCTGGACTCAGGCTCTCTGTCTTATTGTTGCTGCCACTGAGAAGAGGATAGACACAAATGGAGTTTGAATTTCAATGTGCCTAACGACTCAGAGAGAGAGACAGCCGAATATGGACTAGTGGGCACCCAGGCGTTAAGAGTATTTTCAATGAGGCGGTGGAGAAATAAATGCAAATACGTTGGCAAGTGCAGACCACTCATCTTCGGTCTTACGTAAAACATGGAATGCAAAATTTTATGATTTTGATAGTTTTGTTCCTGTTTGATGTGAATATACCCAGGTAATCAATCTGAGCTTGTTTAAATGTTTCTGAGAAGTGATAAATTTATACTGACCACATTTGACAACTGGTCTCCGGGTTTGCTCTGGGAGTGGCAAATGACACCACCAAGTTCTCTGGATTAATTTCATACCTCTTTTATAAATTAAGTCTCATATAATTATATGTTTAAAATTGAAAAGGCACAAATGTTTTAAACACTACACATGCAGTGCACTACAAAGTATGGATTTATTTTATCTCCAAACAAAAAAATGCAAAGGGTGTCATTAAAATGATAGAATTATTCATGTTAGTATATGTTTTTTAACATTGACAACAACAAAAAGGCTTGCTCGGGCTGGGGATTGGATCTTATCTATTTAATGAATTGGCTCAATATGCACCCTGAGATGTCACCGTCATGTTAAGTGGCGCTATATAAATAAAGTTGAATTGAATTCAAACATTGACCCAGTGACTGCGTGCCATGCAAGATTTGTATGTAATCTACAAGTTTGTACAGCATCTGATCGTCATCTCATTATGCTGCGTCATGCTTTGATAGTTCAGCAAGTGACTGCTGAGGAAAGTCCATTATAGTTAGTTCTTATTCTTTTTTAAACATGACAGAACCTCTAATGATTTTTAATAGAAATGTTTTTTAAACTTGTCTATTTAATTCACAGTTTAATGGAAAGTTTTACACAACTTTGACACATTCATAGACTTTTAAACCCCATTCAATGCTTTCAGTTATTGGTCAGTAATAATTGTTTTTTATCATCTGATGAGCAAATGTTCTGTTTGATAAAATAAAGCTCTCTTTCACTTTTTTAATGCTGTTCTTATTTTCTAACAAAACTCATAACTGATTAGCAAAATCGATCGATAAACATTTTCCTCATGTAAAGCTCAGGAAATAACTGAAAGTTACGACCTATGCATACATGTTTGAACTCAAAAACACATTCAGATACATATATGTAAAGCTCAGATGCAGTGTACATATTCCTTTGGCTCACTCGGCATTTCAGTTCCTCATACAACAGTGTAGGTGAGCTTGACAGAACCCTCACAGCTGCCTCTCCACTTCTTATTTACAGAACCTATATTTCCCATAAGTCACCATTCCTGCATTCATAAAGCATCATGAATGCCATAACTCACTCTTCCCTTTATGAATAAAGCTTCCAAATTTATGGTGATGGCGCACAGGAGTTGTGGCCTCCCTGGTGACAAACTCCAGTCTGTCACCACCAGCTTTGGCCGCTCAGGGTCCTACATCAAAGACTCCAGATGGGTGCGCCCCTTTATCATTTCCCGGTCGGTGACATCACCTTGCTACGACGCACAAAATTGATGATGAAAGCAAACATATCTGTCTTAACTCACATTTACCAAATCAATTTTACTTTTACGGACCCTCCATAGGGTTATTGGCATATCGACGCTATGCAGGCGGGAAGGGGGGCGGGGTATTGTAGTAGATGGCCGAGGGATGGTGATGGGGGGAGGGTCAGTATAGGTCCTAATGGCGTTTAGCATATTTAATGCAGAGGGATGTCATCACTGAATATCCATTCTGAATAATGTGGCATTTCATCATAAATTCTTTACAACTTATTTACTTAATGGAAAGAGTTATGGCTTGCTGTCAGGGTGGTAATTAAACATTGTGATACAGTGCTGCCTCGCCCAGATCCCATCTTTTCCTTTGACTCCCAGCCTTCCACCTGCCCCTACACACACACTCACACATGTACAAATGCACATCTAAGCTCCTCTGCTTTTTAAATACATCTTATTATTCTAGTTTCCCATTAATTATTGATGGATTAAAATGAATAAAAACTTTCTTTCATTCCTTTCCTGGGAAAAAAAATAAAGTAGAAAAATCCAGCTTGTTCAAATAACTATAAGACTCCTATGTAAGGTAAGAAACTTATTTTATATTATTAAAATTGGTTAAGATGAAGATTTTTTTCTTTTGCTTTACAGTTACAGTTGTATCTCACTATAACTCTGATAAATAGAAATAAAAACAGTGCATAAGTGGAGAAACATATTCAATATCACAAAAGACCTTTTTGATTTTGTCCATGCCAAAACCACTGAGTGAATTGATGGAGAGCAATGCTTTTAAATGCAAACTTAATGAGCATCATTCCAAATCCTTTAGTTAGTTGGGTTTAGAAATTGAATCAACATGTTATCAGTCAACTGCTGAAATGAACTGAAGAGTTGAGTTTTAGCCTCTAACACGGCAGGATCGCTGTATTAAATCGTCTTATTTAAACCTGTGACTTTTCCCTTTATTTGCTGCCTGGTCAGCTATTCTTAATGAGCCTGGCTCTGTCGCACAAAGGAACAAAGCCCTGAATGTGAAGGGCTAAACCCTTACGCTCAAATTAGAGAGGATCTATTCTAGAGGACGAAATGAGGGTGATTCTCTGCCAGCCTCTTTATTCTGCTCAATAAAACCAAGCTAGCCTGACACTGACAGAGACCACGTCTAACCTTTGGCCTTGTCCTGTGACCCTTTCTTCGATTTTTTTGTGCCTGCTGACCAATATGTGATTTGCCAATGGCCGCACTGGGTCCCTAACCAGAACGAAGAAGGGATTTATGGCTTTTCATTTTAATTGAGATGAGAGCACAACCTCAGCTCACTTTTTTTTCAAGTTGCACTGAGCTAACATTACATCACTGGGCAACAAATGACTACAACAGCCTTATGGTCACTGGGCTGAAAATGAACATGACGGCATGTGAGGTAAATGCTACAGTCTATACTGGCCAAGGAATCCCTTATCAGAAAAGTGCTGCCATAGTTGCAAACAACCCTCAAAAAAAACATTTTCATGTTTATGGTTGTATGAAAGCTCAAGATTCTTTGTGGCTATATATATATATATATATATATATATAAGAGTTGTTATGAATTCTATTTAAAAACCACTGAAAATACAGTGTAGGGGTCACTAAGTCCCAATTTTCCCTTCAGCTCCAGACAGTACAATTAAGGAAATATCACTCACTCTAAAGCAATCAACTGCAATCATGTTAGGAATATCCACATAAAACTTTCTTTGGGATTTAACTGAGAAACCTACAAAAATACATTAATTAGTCTTAATGTTTTAATTATTGGTAGTAATAATAGGAAGAACGAGAAGCCAAATTGTGTTCTTACCTCCCAGCCTTGACTGGGATCTTGGAGACAAGGCCTCTGCTCTCCCTCATATGGTCCAAAGCGCTCCCCAATGTTCACCTTCTTGCAGCTCCAGATGCCAAGACCTCCACCTGGCACTCCTGACTCTCTCAATTCAAAATCCAGGGGAATGGTCAAGTCTTCGTGGGGGAAAAAGATGTTTGAGTGCTGCAGCGACAAGGGGAGCTGGGGTGAAGTTTCATCATCTGAGAAAGGAGGGGATGCTGGGTCCTCTGCCAGGGTCAATGATGGTGCAGGATCTCCATCAGAGCCACAAACGTCATCTAAGATGTCTGCTGGATAAAGTCCAAAGTCATCATTGCTGTCACCTGTAAAAGAAACAAAGTCTGAATTTGAAGGTAAAGCTCAGAGCCATGTTATGTGATCTCTGGATTACTATAGATAATCTTTGCTATATGATGTAGGGCAAAGTTTATGAGGTTTTGTAACTTTATTTATTTATTTTTTAGGCAACAATTAGATGTATTCTGTTTATGATATAATACTGTAAACACTAAGAAGCTTTAGAGCAAAAACAGAGTATGTTTGCCATTTAATTGAGCTCGTTCCAAGTAGGAAAACGGGGTCTGGTCAGCATTGTGTAACACTGGCTGTTTTATATTTCCTTTTCCTGGTCTCTTTCTTTGCTGTTCAGTGAAAACAGAGGGAATCACACAAGGGTTAATTATGAATAGAGTGAAACAGGACATCGAGATATGACCCTTGAACCCACACTGGGCTTCTTTGGTGTACCACACGTGGCTGATGAAGCTCAGTGGAGGAAGAGTAATAAAATTAACCACAATGCTGACAGTCTGATGTGAAGCAAGTATGCACTGCTGTTATACTTGGTCAAAACAGTATGTGTCTTGTTGCAGGTAAATTGAATGAAGCATTAAATTTAGTAAGAACTGATATGTTAGCATATAAACACAGAAAGACAGGATAGTCACCCAGAGAGGATCGTAGAAAAGAAAACATGTTTTTTTTCTTATATTTTTGACAACTTGACAAAACTATTTGTTATAAAAGCCAGCTAGCATGACCAACTGCCAGCCAGGTGTCACAAAATGAGACAGACACTAAATGTTGGAAATGATCTACAGGAAGCTGTTGCTTTGTGGTAGGTTGTGCCTAACACATGCTGACGGGTCAAGGGGAGAGGGAGCTCTGCTAATGAGGCTGAACAACCCATCTCTGCTCTGAGGAACATTCCTGCGTGGCTTCCTGTGTGACACTGTACCTCAGCATTGTCAACCATGTAACACTTAGTCTAAACAGATACACACACACACACACACACACAAGCTGCATGCTGGCTGTGAATTAACTGGACTTCTGATTGACTGAACAGGTCATTGCGGCTTGCCACAGGTTAGGTCATGAACTAACTTGAGAGATTCCCTTTGGATTTTGACAAAATCATTGAACTTTTTTGTTGGCTTTCTTCACAGCAGAAACATTATTTGAAGCACTAAACAAGCCTGGTACATTGTTTCCGATAACAGGTGTAACTTTAAGGGCAGTGTACATTTTGCTGTACAAAGGACTACAAAGCTGTCAAATGCTGCATGAGTGGTATGTTGAGAACTCCTGTCAAAATGTGTTTGCTGGGGAGGAGGGATGGTTCTATGAACACATTGTGCTGAGTCAGCTGTCAATCACAGATATGCATTTTTTGGTCTGCAATATGTATGTTTTTAGAAACATACTGTATAGTTAATCCCTGCAGCAATAACTCATCAGTGCTTTAGCAACTATTGTGTTTTTAACACATTTTAATTATCAATAACTAACTTTCATTTAAAAAGTTTTTTTTAAAAAAACAACAAAAAACCCTAAAAACAATGCAATAAGATAAAATCATGTCAAAATATACATCTATAGTTTAATTTTTTGTTTCCTTTTTAATTTTTTTTTTCACTTTCCTGCTTTCTTTTTAAATATCAAAAACCCCTGCGAGATGCGGTGGTCCTCAAATAGTCCAGAAATGGATCTGTTAGAATAAAACAAATTTATCCTTCAGGGCTGTAGAAAAAGCTTTTTATTGGAATGATGCTCATCACTGTTTGTTGCTAGGAGATGAGACTGGGGGCTTAGACAGTGATCCATACGGCCAGGGCACAATGCAGCAGAATATGCAAGAGGTCTTTGTTGCAAAAATCAGCAGGAAACTCATCATTTATTTCAACAAGCAAATCCTTGTACCCGTATTTAAGTGGTGCTAAAAAATTTTATTAAACTGTTGTAGAATTTTAATCCAGATTTGCTGTACATAAGCACAACTCCACAAACAGCAAATACTTTTACCAACTGAAGACTGACTTTTAGTACAACTCTCTGAAAGAGTTGGATTAATGTTATGCCTTGCTTCAGGGGTAACATAGAGCCAATGTAGTATCTTAAATTGCCTCTACTGGACAGAGTTAGACACCAAGACCTTAGAGGGGTGGCCACACAGGTCATCCCAGTCCTCTGGATTGATTGTACCCACCCCGGATTCCCATCTAGATTTTATTTTATCAGAGTTATCAACACTGGGATTACAGGGAGTTTTATAAAGCCTCCCAGTAAAGGATTTAGGAACTATTATGTTTGACACACACACTGTGTGGGCCCAGTGTGTTTAAGATGAGAGTCATTTAAAAATGTCTGAACTCTTTCTGGTATGAAATCCAAAGTAGATCTAGGAATCTGTGTAATGGTTTTCAGTGCAGAGCCTGTGTAACGTGGTTATGGACGCTAGATGTGAAATTTGCCATATGGTAGAGGGACAAGGGCTTTTAAAGGTAACTGTATCCCTCCATAACTGTTTCTCTTCTGACATTTTCCCTTTCATGCTGGTCTCCAAGTTTATATGTCATTTAGGCCAGATATTCCCTTGTTGCCACTCTCATTCAAAATGAGAATTTCAACTCATAAACATATATGTTACCTAAAGCTAAATATTATCCAGTAAACATTATCCAAAAACAATCAATCAATTTGCTTTGACATGTGGGACAGCACAGATGACACACACAGATGATCCGATCACTACATCTATATGTTTGTGTCTCTGCTTTTTCAAAGCAAAAGTCCCTCTCTGTTTGTTTGGGGATGGACATTGCTTTATCAGTAGCCTTTAAGTTGACACCCCCTTATCAAAGAGGGAATTCTGAGTAGAGAAGGGGAACTCCAGCAGTAACATCAACTGCATTAATGGCACAGATGGCACCTCATGATAGCAGATGTAAGCAAGAAAAAGAAAAACTTTGATGTTGATCTACCCATAAGACAACACAAAAGATTTAGTACATAAGTGTAAGCAAAACAATATTATCTTCTTATCAAAATCAACCATTAACACAGGAAAACACATCGTGACACTCACATAAACACAGACAAGCACACTTGCTTATATATAATGTATTCAAATGCTTGCGCTTGACATCGAATTCATTAATTTTTATTAAGAGGAAAAACATTTGTTCCCAGGCCTGCTATCTGCATGGGTGGAATGATTTTCACCTCTGCCACAAGGTGTTGGGCGGACTCATACATCACATGATTACCCCGAGCAGCGAACAGGGCCGCCATCATCAGGGAGTGAATTAAAGATGATAGAAAGAGCTATTAATCACTATGACAAAGCCCCTAATAGAGGTATGACCCAGCCACTGCTGACGGGACGCCAAAGGGACGCACCCACGGGACAAATGGATACATATGTTTACAGAGAGAATAACCTACCTGTGGACACAGTCAGCACATACTCTTTCAGCTCTTTGCTTCTACACACTTAATCTTTTGCTCTTTCATCAATTAGCTTTTCAATACTTTTGCATCTCTTCTTGTGTTTATTGATTTTTCTCTGACTTGTTTCAATTGTCTAATCCGCTATGTGTTTCAAGTGATGGTAACTTTCCTTCCTTGCAAGAACAAGGCATTAGAAGAAAAATATAATCCAATTGCAAATCAAATACATGAAAATATCAATGCAGAAATACTACAAATGTAATGGATTTCTTTCTAACACAGATGTTGTTAAGAAAAGAATGACATAAAGAAGCTTTCACACAATAGACTTAATAAGCCTTGAAAGGTTTTTTTTAATTTTATTATAAAGATCTTGAGTATAGAGCTGGATGCTCTTTTTATCTAAACATTTAACCAGATGGAAAGGTCTAATGTAGACTGATGATGTCTTAGACCAAAAAATAGGGAAATAAACTCATTATGTTATGAGGATTGATCCTTGTGCTTATCTGAAGGCATGATTTGTTGCCTGTGATAACAGTAAAATGTAATCGAGGGTGCTCACCTGCACACACAAACTCAATTCAACTCAACTTTATTCATAAAACCAGTTAAAACAACTGTGCTATTGCAACAAAATGTTGTACATAATCAATAATACCAATAAAAGGGTTGTTCTTTGAGTTTCAATCCTCTCTATTTCTCATCATCCTGAAACTGAAACAGCTTTTTCTATAAATATCCTGTTTTTCATTTGTCTCTAAAAACACTAAAAGGAGTTGCTGTGTCTGTTCTGCTCTGAAAGCAGCACATATACACTGAACATACAAGAGCCCAGAATATGTGTGAGCACAAGATATTTGCTGGTATTGTGTGAAATGCCTGAAACAGAGGACATGCTGAGAGACTGGGACTCAATTCTAAACAGATTAGAAATTATTATCTTTCATTTGGTTCATTTTAAATGCTCTCACAGTCGCTTGCCTATCAGGAAATTACTGCTGTTGATTTGGTAAGTACTGTTAATTACAGTGCATCAGTGTGCATCTGCATTCTCTCAGCAGGGTGTATAGGAGCCCCAAGGCCTCAGTAGAGGGAATCAACGTTCCAATTAACTTTGTCTTTGTGCTTAATGGAGGCCTTAACACTGCTTTTGGTGCTGCTTTAGTCCATGTGTCCTGTGGGCTGACTGGAGAAGTGACTGAAACCACTAACATTCAAATCTGCAGGTATGAACAGCTCTGGATAATATTAATTTAAACAAGAGAATTACTTTAGACTGAAATGTCCAAATAAATGTCTTAATATATTAATAATAAAATATCTGCTTGTTTTAAAAAGCCTGAACAAATTTTTTTACTTGGTCATCTACTGTGAATAGGAGGCGTTGAGCAACTACATCAGGATTAGCACAGGAGATGCTGGGGGTGTTTAATGTCCATCTCACACAGCATATACTCACAAGAAGGCATCCATATTGCATTTAAGCACACACAAAGACACACATGCATGCTACAATTACAAGAGCAGAGCTCTAAACAGTCCTAATTAATGAGAGCATTGTCTGTTTTTCACCGCCATGTTAGTCACCACTCCGCCTTTCTAAATAGAAAACACTCCATTAAGGGGCTTGTGCACCATTACCAATTAACATTGTGCAACAAACTTAAACTTCAAGCTGGTCCCTGTATGCACACATACACACAAATACACTAAGACACCTAATTAATTAGCATTAGTTGTGATTAATAATGAGCGTCCTTTAATGGTAAATCTGCAGCTGCGATGGCAGGCTGACACAATAAAGGGGCCTGTGTATGCAGCAGGATTTATCTGGGGAGCTGCTCGGGGATTTTAGCATGTTTCTCCCAGGCCTGACAAATGGCCTATTAATTATCTAATGTTGTCTGACAACAACCGCTTGATAAAGATGTATGTTTAGACACACTGAGGAGGGGACGATACAGCAGAGGCAAAAGAGAAGCAACAGAGAAAGAAAAGAGAGTGTTTATTTGGTTAAAGGGAAAAAAAATAAAAGTATTTGAGATTATTGCGCATGTTCCATTCTACGCAGTTGTAGACCACTGAGTTATGCACACATGCATTTACGCTCAACAACAAACAACTAAAAGAAAAAAATGATCGCAGTGAAATAATCAATTTGGAGAATTAACAAAACCAGGTTTATGCTTGATAAAACACCAATGCATGAAGTCTTGATGTAAATAAATGGAAGCAACACACACATACAGTTCAATTCCAGAAACCACAATCAATATCATCAACGAGGAAGTCTCCACATAACCAAACCACTTCATACCATTATGCCTCTAAAAAACATGGAGCATATGGGCACCCCCCAATTCAATCTCCATCCTGACTCTAATTTGCAGAGTTTATCTTTTGCCTGTATGTTGACAGGTGTTCTTAAGGGGTAGGCCCATTGCCAAATGATTTTTATGATGTTTTAGTGCCGCATTTCGCCTAATGAGAAAGGATCCCAGTCGGACGCTAACTTAGGCCTGACAGATGTAAGGCAAACAGAATAATAACCAAGCAGCCATATTGTTTCCACAAACTATACATCAGCTAAAGGACAGCCCTCTAATCACACAACTGACCCTATAGAAAATGAGAGGGAAGAGGCAGAGAATATGGAATGAGTAAGGATACATATATGAAATGTAATGAAGAAACAAAAGGGGATGTGTGTTTCTTTCCCACATTTTGTGGAGACAAAGCTAATTTTAATCATTTGTATTTGTGCCTATTAATGTTTGACAAAAGGGGGAAGAAGAAACAAACTGTTTATGAGACATGCGTCAACATGAGAACAAGTTGACAGAAATCAGTTCATTGTCTCCTCTGTCTTTGCCTCTCATTCAATTTCATTTCTCTCAACATGTCAAACATCCTAAGCTTTTGATTTGTTTCCTCGGGTCACTTGTGCCATAGTTTTCATCCATCTTCTTATTCTACCATCCGCATCTCTCTATCTTTCTGATGGGAACATCAGTAACTTTGAACTGAAGAAAAAAGGAATTGCTCCCAACTGCCACTAAAGTGTGATAAAGCAATCTGGAAAATATATTTGACAATTGTCAAATATATAAAAGGGAGGAGGGCAAAAATCCCCAAAATGATTTTCCTGAAATCTGTATTCTTAGCAAAAAATATACAACTCAGTGCAAACATGCATTTGGCATTCACACTCCATCTCTTTTCCTTGCTCTCATGTCATGGCTAACTGCCATTGGGTCCTAATATAATTACAGCTCACAGTTGTGCACATTTGAGAAATTGATTCCTTTGATGAAATGTGAGGGCGGCAAGTCTGGGCCGAGCAGAGAGAAAGACGTATATCCAAAGTGGTTGCTGCCAGCCATTCCAGCCCCAGGGAAGGCCCCCTGGGTACCAAACCGCTAGCTCAACCAGGCCCAGCTTGGCCCAGTCGTTAAAAGAAATGATAGCATGTGTGCTTTGTTTGAGTTTGATGTCTTCATAATGCATTACACAATTAGATTGATTTGACAATTTTCATTATACCTGATAAAATATTTATGTAGGCCCGAGGATGGCTGCTCTTATCAAAGCAGGCAGATCTGCAGTACAGATGGGAACTAAGATCTGCAGTGAAAAGGCCATCAGCCTGAGAGCACTGGGAATGTGTAGATAGTAATGATGTGACCATATATATATATATATATATATATATATATATATATATATATATATATGTGTG
>JBAMHV010000009.1:19624403-19642487 GCA_037177535.1 Pseudomugil gertrudae
TGTGCCTATATATATATATATATATATATATATATATATATATATATATATATGTGTGTGTGTGTGTGTTTGGCTTCATTTAATTTCCAGCTACTATTAACTATGTATTGCTTCACCATGCCTTACTGGTTGTGTGATTAGTCCTGAAGTTTAACTTGTAACTTTACTTATTCATAAAGTAAATTAAAAAAAAAGTTATGCACAACATTTAGCATATCATAATATGTATGTATTCCCCACAATCTAAAGATCCTGTGTACCTGTTTAGTCATTCCTACTGTTTATGGTTTAAATCATAGAAGCTCTTGCTGAAGGTTATTAAAAAGGTTTTTGTTGGACAAAGTCACCATCTGAAAATCTGTCACCCCATGCCAATGATAGGAAAGTTATGGCACCTATAGGACTACATGGGATCAGTTTGTTTCTAATGATTTGTATACGTTTGTTGCTGCATGTTTGAATGCTGATGAATAATTCAAAGAAATTATTACTCAACATTACATGAGGAAACGAGTCCTTGATATCTGTGGGCTATACCAAAATGATCATTTCTGGGTCTGGCCACATAAAAAAAGGTTTATCTTCATGGTGGTGACCCATTTCCAAAAGTAACATCTTAATGTTATATTAGCACACTGAGATAGATAATCTAAGAGTTCAAATGAAAGATGAAAACCCTTGTTTCTTCTCTTCATCACTCTCTTCTTGCAGCACAGAAAGATGCTCAGTGATTTTTCTTTGTAATTGTTAACTTTCCTCTGTGCAGCATGTCATTTTGGTTTGTACTTGAGAGAAGTTGTGCGTCTTTCATGTCTGTACTACTGGTGGGTTTAGATGATTGTGTTTGTGCATTGTCGGTCAGTTTCAAACATTTCTCTGCTAGAGGCTATCTAGGCTTGCTGGCTTATGGTGGGTTATGGGCAGGGATGATGAAAATACCTATTGATTCAGATCTTAACAAGCAAAAATGGTAAAATTAATCAATTCATTGGTAAAAATGTATTTCATTCATATCTGACAGAAGCTGCAGTTGAATGGCACAAATTATAATGCAAGTTCAGTTAAAGAGCTGTCTTTAACAGTTATCTCATGTCTTTAGTCCCTTTTCTTGTTTGATTACAAGCCTTCATTCTCTAAAGCAAAGGTTCAACATTCAGCTATAATGTTTATGATAATTGTTATTCTCTAGGGGAAGACCTGTGTTTGGTGTATTTGGTGTAGGGGAAACCATACGCATAGAATTAATTAGGGACAGTATTAACATGGCCTGATCCAGCATCTCTTGTTTCTCGTTAAACTAGCTGGCCTATCTGTTGCTCATTGTGTTCAAAGAGCCAGTGATTCGGGCTAGAAATGGTTAGTGAAGGAATGTTGGTTACAGGGGTTGTACATTAGATCAGAACTTCATGAGCAAATAAAAAAAGGTGGACATCAGGTTATTTTAGAATGAGTCCTGGTAAATAGTGATGAACTGGCAACCTGCCTCTTACCAGCTAGCTTGGATAAGCTCCAGCCTCTCTGCGATCCTGAATCGGAAGAAGCCGTATGGAAAATGAATGATTGATGGAATAATGGTTAAAGTTAGCTGCCATTGAGTCATTAATAATAATGACGTTAATAAATACTGTCACTAACTAAAGAAAACATTAGCTTAGCATGAATCAATGTATCATTTTGTAAGGTGGCAGAATCAATGCTGCCAGGCAGAGAAGGGATGCCGAGGAGGGTGAGAGACAAATTAATTATTAAGGTTAGTTTTGATCCCCAGCATCGTGATTTGGTCTATATAAATGATTGTAAGTTAAGTCATAATATTACATACAGGAATTTTTACCTGAACTTTATATAATAGAAATTAAAATGAGAATAATATTACTTGAATTGGCATCCCCAAAATGCACATAATTCACAAACTAGTTAGAATGAGACTGAATGATCCCATATAGATTTTCTTTTTCCAAATAAGTACTACAAAATGTTTGTCTTCTCGGGCAGTCTTTAATGTCCTTACCAATGTCAAAACCAAATTTCCCTTAGGGAAAGTCAAGATTTTTTTTTCATTTTTTCTCATTTCATTGACAGAGGCCTTAAAAGCCTCACTTTCCCAACACTTACAAGACCAAAAACATCCAGCTCTAGTTTTTTTTTCTTTCAGTATTCCAAAAAAGTCACCTTTAGACTTATATTATTCACAATCTGCAACAATTTTATTATACATTAATATTATAAAATATAAGCATTATAGAAGATGTGAAATGTTGGACTTAATCACTGGTTCAGGGTCAGGGTTACATAATAAATAATACAATATAACCACTGAGAAACAATATATGTAAAAAAAAAGGTTTGGGTTCAGTACCATGTACAGTTTAATTAAATAAAAGCAAAGTAGGGTTTTCAAGAGGGATGTGATCTATAAAGACCCCATGTTGATCATAATTTTCTAGTATTGTTTTAAGATTTGATCTGAACTCTCACATAGTTTTTCAACTGTCCCTTTAAGTGTAATATAAGGTTACACTCACCAGAAATGAAAACAAGGCCAAACTATTGAAATGCTTTATTAGATGTTATTGCAAAGAAAAAAAGAATAAAAAACCTCTTCTATATTAATGAAAGTTACATGAAAACAGACTTAGACAAAGTCTATAAAAGTCATCATTGGTCCATGGCAATTTCAAATGGATGCAGCCCTCTTTCTGCAAAATAGGATTGGAAAGCATCACATACTTAGATGTCTCGCTATCAAGCATGTTAGCAACGATCGTACAATCCCTTCCAGAATTTTCTGGCTTTTTTGTTATTATTGTGGAAACAGAAAAGTTGCGCAGACAGCACAACAATGCATTTATTATTGCTATGAAAGGCTCAGGATATTATAGTTAAGTATGATAACTGTCCATACATAATCGTACAACCCATTTGTGATAGTAGCATGTGACTCGTTAGATAAATGCTTAGATAAAACAGGATACACTGTTTACCTCAGACTCCCTATAACTCATGGATGTCCAACAGACATTTCAACTACTCGACTCTCTTTCTGTCTTTTGCAACTTTCTGTACTTTAAGCAGTGGTGGAATGCCAATAAATATATTAATTTAGGCAATAAATCCGCTTGTACTCAGAGGCGAGTCTCCTTCACCTTTTTACTTCCCTATTTTCTTTTTCTTTCTCATTCTAGAGCTCTCCCTCTTTCTCTTTTTCTCACCTGTCTCCCTCCTTTCTCCCCCACTCCCTTCCCACCCTTCTGCAAACCTCTCAATGTGCACAGCTACCTCACATCCATCACAGCTTAGAAATTTAAGGAGCCAAATTGGCCTCATCTGTCTCAATGTTGGATGCAGATGGAGTTTCTTCTGCTGAGGGAGGTGTAGTTAGTCACCCCTGCTGCCCCCACCCTTTCAATATACTGTCTTAAAGCCAAGTCAGTCTGTACCAACGCTATGGGGCAGCGTAAAGAGGCCGGCTGTTGGAATAAAGAGGGCACAGCTGTGAAGTGACCACTGCTCTGACCACTCACAACTCTAAATAATTCAGCTTTCTCTCAATCACATTTCTTTCTTTTTCTGCTTTCACTACAATCTTTATTTTTTCTCAATTCTACTTACTTCCACTGCCAGCACAAACACACACACACACACACACACAAACACAAAACAAACAGCAGTGGCCATTGCAGAGCCTCCAGTACAGTGTCAAGCAGCTCGGTCCGACCTGGCTCGTTAATAAGGAGCCTAAATGAAGCCGCATGCATAAAACATGAAGCGCAGCGTGCTGCCGTAATGAACTGCTGCTCCATAATTGCATCTCAGAGCCGTAAAATGAAGACAAAATATTTGAAGAGGGATTCTGTCACCTCTCTGCAGATGCAACACTAATCACAGGCGTTCTGCGGGGCCCTGGGGGTCCCCCCCCTGACAGAGAGCAGGGGCTAAATGCCCAGGGCGGTGACATTGGCAACACCCTCCAACTGATGGGACATAATTGAATGATTGCTGATTAGAAAATAGGGGCATAGGCAATGGTATAATAGTGTCCAGTGTGTTATCTGAGATATTCCCACAGGGAAGGACAATATGTGTCCAGGAATAGTTCTTAGAAAGAAACAAAACATGTGTCTAGTGTGCCTGGAAGAAAAATCATAATTTATTAAAAAGCCTTAAATCTTTACTAAATGAAAACAGATTATGGAGAACCGGAAATAAAGGAGTATTGTTTTTACCTGTTAGGGACGCAGGTGGGTGAATATATTAGGGTGTTTCTACCAGACTCGTTGTTTATCAAAGAAAAAACGCAGCACCAAAAACTTTCTTATAAATCAACTTAATAAGACACACTTAATACAAGATTAAAATAAATGTGCAAAACAAACATTTAAAAAGAACATAAAAAAACATACACACACACAATCACAGTGACAAGCTCAGAGACAAGCAAGCTTCTGGATGAAGGATTGGAGTCTCACCCAGGGGTGTCACCCAGACAGTTACAGAGTAGCTGTAGTGACAGGGTGGCTGTGGTGACATAATGAAGGTGCTGTGGTTGTCATGGGGGTCAGTAGTGATCACTACAACCGGCCAGCGGGAGGTTACAGACACATATAATGAATCCCACCAATGACGAATGGCCCTAAACTCAGGGTTGAGGCATCTGACAAACTCAAGCTCATCACTTGAAAACACACACACACACACACAGAGGAAAGGAACACAGATGCAACACCAATACAGATACACTGAAAAAGCCACATAAGAACTAAATGGTACCTTGAACAAGATAATTTAAATGGCTACAATTTATAATTCCATTCTTACTACAGAAAAAATATAGACTAAAAGATGTAACTCACATAGCTTTGCAAAACTTTGTTTAGGATTATCTGTAATTCTTTCTTTTACTTTTAGCAATCTCTGGAAAGTGTTCAAAAAGTGGATTTTTGCTACTAGAGCACTACAGGGCCAGGTCAGAGGTTATCAATACTGCTATAATTCACAATGAATGAATCAATTCAGAAAAAAAAGTTTGAAAGCATCTGGAAGATTGAAAGATTGAGAGTACATAGATATGAAACAGGACACAGAAAAAAAGCCTGCTTTTTATTAAAGAGCCTTACATTTTTACTAAATGAAAACAAATATGAATAGATTCAATCAAAAAGGCCTGACATCTATTCAAACAGTTGAAATCAACCACATGGAGGTTTGTGTTGGGTAAAGAAAGAAAAACTATTCGTTTATTTTCAATGTGACAGGCTGACCACCTACTGTAAACCCAACATCTTCCATTTAATGTTTTTGGATATAAATAGACTTTGTCTAAGGGGTTGGTTTTCCCTTTTCAGGACCAACTTGTCTAAAGCAGTACCACAGCTGCAGGCCAATAGTACCTTAACTTTGTTATAGAACTTGTTACATGCAATAATGTCCTCTGCCACAGACACTTTCCAAACCAAGGGGCGACATGTGCAATAGACCCGGGCATGGAAAAGACCTGAAGAGGATGTTTGTTTAATGATTGCTGGAAGGTTAACATTCAGCCCAGCACCCTGAGCAACAAAATTCCCCTTCGGAGCACTGAAACTGTTTATGTTATTTGTTATGGATGTCAATTTCCCTCTATTTAAGAGGTAATTTAACTGGACAATACAGTAGTCGTGTATAGGGGATTGTTGTCTTCCTGTGTAATGCACTACAGCTCCACACAGGAGTCAGGATATAAAGAATACGGGACATTGTGAGGACTCAGACAATCACCATGACTGCAAAGTCTAAGAATTGTACAATTAGAATGATTTGGAGGATTTTGGAATTACTTTTATTAAAAGTATTGCATGTCAACTTGATATACTAATCAGAACAGAAACTATTCACATTCAGAAAAGAGAGCAAAAACAAAAATACTCCTTTGCCGTGCAGGAATAAGAGTATGTGTTACCACATGTGCAGACGTGTGAGCTTGAGAAGCATAGGAGGTGGACATAAATGCAGAGTGACAGCTGCCAAAGTGACAGCGAGATTAAGGTGGGAATGCAGAAGGACACAGAGGAAAGGAGAGAAACATGACAGTAACAGCGACTCAGATGAGACAGAGATCCTGGGCATAGGCTCACAGTCCCAAACACATCACCCACAATCCATTTCTGTGCTGTGAGAGGGGGTGGCGGTGAATGGGAAATGTGGGTCAGTAACGAGTGCTCAGTGTGTCATTCAGAGAAGAGAGGGATCACAGAAATCCCCTGTTTCTTCTTCCTAATTCAAACAAACAGGCACTCTAAGCAGAGCCACATGGCCCTCCTTAATGACTGACATTTTGTTTAAGAACCATTCATAATGCCCTGGTTCAAATTTAAATACTTGGTGTTTATTTCGCAATGAGCTGCCAATATTCACCGATGCAAAATTCCAAAGTGCTTGAGTGGCTTGAGGATGTTGACTTCATGCTTTATTTCATTTTTTGGTTTTCCTGTTTTATACATATAAAACTTGACTGTAGAATTAATGACAGATTGCCTGAACATGTACATGTTAAACATTAAACCTGAGGCATTTGATGTGGTGTAATTGCTACAAGTTTAAATAGTTGGAATATTTTACTTAAATTCTACCAAATTAATTTGTTCGAGTTTTTTAACTGCAATCATTATATTTGACAGGTCCGCTGGCTGAACAAATTTAATCAATTAAAGCCTTCTATCTTAAAGTCTTAAATAGCTTATTAAGGATTTCCAACATTTCATTGTAATTCTTTTAAATCACGTAAACTTCATTAGAAAATGGATATGTATGAAAAAAGGAAACCTTTCTATCAGATTCATTATGGCTTGGCACATAAAGCAATTACAACTCACAACACAACAAAGATTTAACAGCTTTTAAACTACTTGACACATCGACAATACTGTAAACAGGACAAGAATTGAAAGCATCCCCCAAAGAAATTAAAGTGCTGCAGCAAATTAATAATCACCTTATTTGCAACCTCCTGCAAGCATTCATGCAGCCAAAAATCAATCAGGATCTACTTATAAAAAAACAAAAAAAACTGATGGACCGAGTGAAATAATGCTAACTCTGCACCAACAATGCCACAACCATGTACAACGATGGGGATCAATTGTAATTAAAACTGAACAAATGTTCGCCTTTATACTCTCAAAGAGTGGATTGGTCATTAAATACATTTTCATCAGTTATCAGTTAAAGGTTTTAAATGACATCCATGACTTCTGCCTCCTTTGGGATAGCACTCACACTTCCATAACAAATCTGTTTGTGCTTGCTTTGCAATCAGAAAGAAGCCAAATTAAGTATCAAACAATTTAATGTTATGTGTCACTCTCCAAAACAATTTATTTTATAAGCAGTTAATTAAACTTTCAAATTCAAATCAACTAATCAGTTTACGGCAGAGTGGGCGCCTGCTTTTTCCACATGAAACACTATGGCTGGGCAGCCCAGTCCATTGCCTGCTCATTAACATGAAGGTGTGATTTGCATTTCCTGATGGACTGTTTCAGTTTTTAATATCCCTCTTTCTGCACTTACATCAATCATAGAAGAGGAAGGCCACCATGGGCCACGATTAACCCTCCAAATCTGCCACAAAACAAATATTACAAGAGTTCACTAAATTGGAGATCAAAAAGCCACTTGTCCATTATATAATTGAAATGAAGGTGGAGTGTTGCACTTCTGAAGAGCTCTATAATTACCAGCTGTTAATTGCACACTTGTGGTGTCTCAGTTTTAATTAAAAAGCGCGGCTCGTAGCTGGACGATAAGCAACGGTGGAGAGGCAGTGGTTTAATCAACAAAGCGAGAGGAATTTGTTTCTGCTGTGGCCAGCAGTGGGCTGGAGAAATCTTCAAATAACCCAGGGAGATTAAAACATGTCCATTAGGACCAGTCAGGTTTTATTTGGGGTGGCAGGAGCGAGGTGCACTTGAAGTCGTCCTGCTGCACAGTCCTCTGAGAAGCACGGCTGGGGGTGTGGGTCTAATCAGTCTGTTGCTGGCCCTGAGCACTCAACTGGAGGAATTGGACCCTGCTGGTGGTAAGAGAAGTTAGAAGAGGAAAGAAAAAAGTGAAGGATGGATAGAGGAAGGGTGTGAGGAAGGTAGCAGGAAAGGAAAAGCCCTCAATCACTCTCCTTTTATGCTTCTAGGACTTTCTCTTTTCCTGCTCAAGCCCATTTCACAAATTTAGTAACTACTTTGACAATGAGCCAAAAAAAGTCTTTAAACTGTAAGTCTTGCTTTTCCTATCATCTGTTTGCTTCATGTATTAGTCACTAAAATACAACCTGGTGATCTTTACAAACATGAGCTATCTCTACAGGATGTCTCTGTGCCCTTAGACAATACACAAACAACTTCAAGTCTCTTGGACACTAATTCCGCCTATTTCATGACCTCTTGAACTACAGCAGTGTACTATAAACCAAAAAACAACACCCGGCGTCTGTACTTGACAGTCCCAGCTTGTGGCTATAACTCACAGTGTTTATATAAAAGAGACAGATACCTTGGTCAGCATCTCTCTGGGCTTAGTCCAACCCTACAAAGACTTTTTGGAAGTCAACTCACATATATAATAGTACATGACTACATGAGTGTGATAACCTCATCTACCCTTTCTCCGACCTTTTTGCTCTCTCGCTGATAAAACTGTCTGCCAGGAAGTGTCCTTCACTTCGCTTCCTCCCTCTCACACTCAATCAACACCTGTCACCAAGGTGATCAGGACTGTTATGCCAAGGCAGTGCCAGGAGAGGCTTCTGCACAGCTCAAAGAGATACACTAACTTCTTCTGAGATGTGAAAAAATGCGGCCCACATTCCATCTATTTTGGCATTAAACATGTAAAAATGCACATCTAAGAAGTAATAACAAAATCACTAGGGGCTTCCCAGACCCCCTGAGTGTTGCAACACTTTTAGATAAAGGGCTGTGAGTTTATCTAAGGAAACAGTCGCTGGGGCGAGGATGGTCTGGCCTCACTGACAGATTAGTCCAGCCCAGGCCCACTTCCTGCCTGCTGAGGACACTAATTAGAAGGAAGGACTGACACTACAATAAGAGCTGACAGTTGAGTGCACTTAGTACAGCTTCACACAGTCCGGTGCTGTATTAGTAGAGTAATCGCGCCAAGCCATAAATTTCATCGCATTAGCTAGTGCTTATCTGATGTGACAAAGTCAACCTGGATGTTGTTTGGACAGAAAAGTACAAAGGCAGTTCTGCCGTGTTAATTTATCAGTGGAAGTATGCAAAGTGTTTTACTTGAAATTTCTTCAACCCCACCCCTAACTCCTTGTTTCTCTATTTCGCCGCCCCGCCCTTAACATGCTCTCAATCTCTGTGGAATAACACACACACAAATCAGAGCAGACAAAAGTTATTGTGAACTGGGCAAGTTCCCAGTGTTGATGACATCCTGTTTACAGACATATTGAATGGTGTCACTCGGGTCATGGTCACCAACACTTTGACATTCTGTCTTAAGGCCAATATCTTCTTCTCATATGCAAATGACCTTTAACCTTTACTACTAGAGAAAACACTAACACTCAAAAAAATAATATAGCACACCTTCTTCTTTTGCAACTGGAATTACGGGGGAGTAAACACAATGAAGGAGTAAGTGTGGAAAAATGCTATACCTACATAAACATCACTTTTCTTGTAATCCAAAATCACTAAATGGAGGGAAAATATCTTATTGCCTAAAGGGCACATTTACAATTTAGCTATACATACATGCATTTAACAGACTGAGCTGTTTTACAATGCTACCATGAGCTGAGCTATTGTTTTATTTTGAGAGGTGCTGGCTGTTATTGGATTGTTTTACACTAGCTAGGAGAATTTAGCTCCAGAGGCACTCTGTGTGGCATAAAATGTTTTACTGAGTCAGACTCAGAAAGAGAAAGAAAAGAAGAGGGTGATGGAGAGAGAAAAGAACATGTGTGGCACCCTTAAGCTTTAAGAGTGTGTGTTGTGGTTGCTGAGCTTCTGTTGGTGTTTATTCATCGGGAAGCTAATATCTACCCTGCTGAGGTCTGGCAGGAGTCCTCAGATTCAGGTGGTTCTCCTGCACGCTAATGTACGACAACACTAATGATGTCTGCCCTGTTAAAGTTTGAAAAAATTTAAAAATTAACAGAATTACGTGTCAATGCGTCATCACCTCATACAATTAGGAACAATACCGCATCAGTGCTTATTTGATGTTACAATAAGAAAACACATAAAAGTCACTTTTGCTATGTTTCTGTTTGCATGCACACTTCCATATTCTTCTGCATGCATCGATCCATCTTTGTATCTCGCATGAGGCCAGTTTGCTGACTTTAAAAGTGGAAGCTGGCATTTTCTGTCCCTCCCAGTGGCTGTGCCAGCGGGTGGAGAGGTGTGTCAGCATGGGTCGAACGCCACAATGTGCTTGTCAGTCTATGGAACATCCCAAAGGAGAAGGGCAAGAGGCAGCCCCCGCCAACCTTGCCCATCCATCATTGTCACACCACAAGCTGCAGCCATGGGAAACCCATCGCTGGCCAGTCGCTCTGGACCAGAGCTAAGAAGGGGGGGAAAGAAAGGGAGACAAAACTTGCCATCTATTAAAAACACATTGTTTTGTTTATTATAACTAGTTAATGAGGTTGAAGTGAAGCCCTGCTTTGTTTTTCAACCGCTTCCAGAGGGGATTTAGGGGTAGAAGGCCCCATTGCTGGGTCTGGGCAAAGCAATTCATAAGGGCCTGGGTGTTTTATAATAGATGGTCTATAGATTTTATGAGAGACAAGTTGGCCATGTTAGGAGCAAAATCCTTGGTTCTTGTAAAATGAATTGTTTTTAGGGCTTTTCTCCATATGCTGAGCTCAGACTCAAACTTTATTTTACAGTTTGCTCTCCCTCTTTGCTTTTTCTCTAAACCACTCTGTTATGTTGTCAAACATGCTTAGATCATAGACTCAAACAAGATTTTGTTGTAGACCCAAAAGCCAAAATCAGCTGTTTTAACAACTCCTTTTCAATGTTTAACAATTGGTGTCAAGCAACTGTGATTATGTTGAAGAGGAAAGTGAAAATATCGCAACTTTCTGATCCATGACAGACATGTTTTTATGAAGAAGACAACTTCCCAGAAAGCAAATGTTTAAAAAGTTGTGAATATCCGCAGCATCAGCAGTTTGGGGAACCAAAGGCCTCCTCTCTCCATGTCTGGTGGAGATATGTGAGAGGGCCCACTCCCTGTGCGGCCTCAGCAGGGGCCTGGGTTGCCTGCTGACATGTCTACTTTAATTGTCAGTATTAAATCTCTGGCACTTTAGCTCAAGATGCTATCTGCCAGGCGCTAAGATCTTTTACAGTAGCAAATGTGTGATGCCTAAATGAAAAACACCCTTTAGTGACATGTATTCACCGTAAGTCTCATGCATACAGGCGTTAAGGCATGCACATGTATTAACACTTTTAAGAAAATTAAACAAACATGCACATACACAAGCACAATGGATTCCTGTGCTGGACTGATTGTCGGCAGAGCAGACGGACATGCAATGTTACTCCACCCTACTTCACTGCAGGCCACCCATCAGTCAATGTGCACACCGCACCACCAACCACTCTGCCAGCTGTTTGCTTTAGGAAGGCAACTCAAAGCCAATTAAAATACACTTAGAGTTGTGTCCGACTTGTGTTTGGGGAGATAATATGTGTCCAGGAGTCCAGTCAACATTGCGTGTGCAGGCAGCTGAGAGGGGTACACCCGCCGTTGTTGTCTCAAAATGCAAAATGCCACTAGTAGCACAGACAAGATATTTATCTTTGAGCCAATGTTAACGCAGAAAAACAGACATGCATTTGATGCCTCAACCCTTCATAAAGGAATAATGTTTACATTGCTTTAATGATATCTGCCTGTGCATTGAGAATGTAACGATATCACTTAAGCTGTCAAAACAGGATCATAGGCTCAGTGGAGACATAATTTATTCTAACTTCTATAAAAATAAGTCTTAGAGTGTGACTGAGAACATTAATCATTTGAAATTATTAGCCCTATATATAAATGTAAAACATATGTTCTCCACATTATATGTGAAAATACATGCAGGAGTGGACAATATCAAGGTAGTGAGAGGGTAACACCCACACACCCAAACAGATGCAGAGGGGACAGGGTGCTGATATGAGTGGTGGTGAGTGGTGAGCAGAGACGGGAGCTCCATGTCTGTTCAGTGAGTTTTAAGAGTGTTTAAATGAGTGAAAAGTCAGTTATGGCTTCCAGATGGGGGCTGGTTTGATCCGGATCATTCTGACAGGCCTGGACTTTGATGTGCTGCTGCCTATTACTGACATTACAGGGAGACAGGCATATTTCTCCCTAATCACTTCCAACTCCTCCAAACCAGCCCTTTGTATGGCCTGAGCTACAGCAGAGGTCTCTGTCCATGTTTATGTATAAATTATAATTATGTGTGCTTTTTAGAGTGTCTTTGCTGTGTTATGAATCTATGGTTCTGTGGGCATGAGTGCAGATCCACACCTCGCTCTTGTAAAATATGCAACAGAATTTACAGCATTAATGTGTATATTCATAACAGGACCAGCGGCTCAACATGTCTGCGTTTGTGCTTAGATTGTATTTCAAGCTATTTTAGTGTCCGCCTTAAGTTTCATTACAAACTCTCATTTCTAATGAAAAGCAAAAGAGAGGAGCAGAACGGAGAGCATAATGCCTCCGTTTGTGCTGAAGGGATAATTCCCTTAGAAACATCCATCTTGTCAAGCAGGTTAAATATAGTCCAGACAGACGGACAGAAGGGAATAATTCCTTCATTTCCCTCTCCACCCACACTCCCCCAGTAAGCCCAGTTGAAGTCATTTCTCAGTGACCACATCAGGATAACTAAAAGAGGGTAAAAAGAGCGCCACTACGCTCCCCACTAATCACCCTGTGACCCTGAGACCACCCCTCTACTACAGTTCACAAGTCCTCCTCCTCATCCCCTGTTTTTGGGTGGCTGTGGAGAGGAATGGAGACTAGAGGAGTGAATCAGCCTGAAGTTCCCCTCTTTATCTCCCAAAGACAGGGGAATGCCAAGAGGCCGGCACTTCAGAATCCACTGTTTTGTCTATTTCTTGGGGAGAGCTGGACTGAGTCCACTTGGAGTTGTGCAGGCAGGTATTCAAAGCAAATCCGGAGTGTCCTTCTGTGGACAATGGTGCAGTTCTGGGACAATGCGAGTCCTTGATGAGGGATCTGTGGAAAGGTGCAGGTGTCTGAGGTGAAGAGCTGTCTCTCAGGGTTGACCCACTTATCTTCAGCAGCTCTTCTCCTTTCTTCTCTTCTCCTCTTTCTCCCATTTCCCAAAATAAGAGATTCCACTTCTTAAAAAGTGCAAAAAAAAAAGTCCACTTACCACATTTTGCTATGATTAGAAATACCAGACCCTTGTATATGGAACCGGGCAAAGACATTGGTCCACTCATGTCAAAGAGTAAGACAGGAAAAGGCCTTTGACCCCAGAGCTTCACTTTACATTCCTTGTAATTGCACTCCATCATACTTTGTGCTGGAAAAAGCAAACATCTAAATAAACCCTGTCAAACCATGTTGTCCATCTGCCGCCAGATAACATGAAAAAAACAAGGCCATGTTCCATAAACACAAACACAGGGAATCACAAATCAGTGGCCACAGTAACCACAACCATAAATTAGCCTCTGAACCATTTTTAGCTTTTAAATCCGACAGGGAGAGGACAGCGAAACAACCCACTCTTTAAAATCTCATCACTGCTGTCACTGTGGGATCAGCACCATGAAACAACACTGGGATAACATCTACATGAGCTGGAAAGAGAAAACAAGAAAAAAAGGGTAAAAAAGAGGTGACCACTAAAATGCCAGCTGGCATGTGGTGCTGGGATACCCGTCAGGAAGTGTTTACTTCAGTTAAAAAGCAAGAGAAAATAAGTAATAGCTCCATAAAGTTAAAGCCGTCCCTCTCTTGCAAAAAAAAATATATATCTCATCATAGAGTTGTATGTGAAAAATCTATGGTAAGGAGCAACTCTTTCATTTTTCTTAAAATGTAGAGTGCATGCAGCTTGCTGAGCGGTTAAGCATAAAAAATTGATAAAAAGGGGAAAAATATAGCGTTTTGTTTACCTTTTATTCCTCTCTAAATCATCCTTTAACTGTCCTGACATATGGTAAAATACATTATGCAAGCTAACAAATGAATTTCTCAGACATTCATTCTACAATGTTTTCACAGCACATTACATGAGTAAGAGCCTCTGGGAAGATATTACCTTTGTGCAGGAGTTCTTACAACATGAAATGACAAATCGACAATAGCATCGCACTGGGCTCTCAGGAGAGAATATGTAGAATACTCTAACTCTCCTGTTGGGGTATGCACAGCCAGTGAAATTCAACACACAGATTTATCTTATTTTCTTAACTTATTTTATATCTATTTCTTCTCTTTGTGGATTAGGCAGTAAAAAACAGTCACAGGGCCTTCTGCATAGTGAAATTATTTGGAATTGTCACATTAAAAAAAAAGGAAAAAAAATCAGGCAAGGTGTTGCCTGAACCATCCGCCTGGATTTGGTCAAATTCAGCTGATGCAAAACAAGGAATTAATTTGAGGGGAGCGGCTTGTGTGCAGAGCTTGGCGCTCTGACAAAGATGAATGGCATCATTCCAAGTGAATGGTAATTTCACTTTTTGTGACAGTGCTTTAGAGCAAAAGCGACTCGGAACGCACAAAGCATTTGCAATCCCATTGAGAGCCCTTGGTACCTGCCTATCAGACACTGCACATTGTTTACCAATCATCTGATATTGATTGGTTTCAGACTAAAGTTTGAAGATGAATTAAACTGAGAGAAGGTTAAGTCCTAACCTTGAAAGATTTAGTGTCTATTCAGCCCGCGTGTAGGACTCTCCTCAGCTCACTTGGAGAATAGGGAACTTTTAAATTCAATAGGGGGTGGGAGACACAAAACGTGTCACATTCACCAAGTGAATCCACTGGAAAAAACGCAGAAGAACACCCAAAAAGCATAATCTTTCTCCTAGTTGATAGAAATGGTAATTGCATGTGTGGGATAATACTTTGAAGCCAAGGCCTCGGTCGGACAGACCGCCTATTTAGGTTAAAAAAGGGGCAACAAAACAGCTCCTTCTTAATGCTTTTGTTCACTTCTCCACTCTTTTAAATGTTTACTGAAAAAGAACCTTCAAATCCACTCTCCATCTCCTTCACAATGTGGCACCTATCACTCTTGGGTGCATGGACACATTGTATTATGTAAATCATTGATATGTAGCGATCATTCCCATGAATCATTTTGTATTTAACATTCAGATTCTCAGGAATCCGATTTTCATCCTCTTGAGGTGAACAAAAACATTTTGTGACATAAAAGACATCTTTTGAAAACTGTTACTTTGTCACACAATGGACTCCATGGAAATTTTAAGGAACACACTGTGGACAATATGAAACTAGGCTTCAAATCCAAACCTTCACTTCATAGTTGCTCTGCTAATGGTTTAGACTTTACTCTGATGCTCTTGCAGCCAAGTGCAAATGACAGAGCTCTGCAAGACACGAAGAGCCTCCACTTAAACATGTTGCAGATGTGATGTTCCAACAAATTGACATTCATATTTTGACATTTTTTGATAGGGTCAGGAGCAAGCTGGTACCTTTGAGCCCCGTCTGCTTGTAGGGATGTGCCATCTCTCAGTGTGAGGTTGGTTCTCTAAATGGACCACTGGGCCACTCATCACAGCTGGGCCACACCACTTAACATCCCCCTCCCATTCTCCTCCAGCTGGCAACTCCTCCGGTCTGCTGCAAGGCTCCCCAGTCCAATCGACCTCCGAAAGCAACTTAGAAAAGGCACAGGCAGCACTAACCCCACAAGATGCAGGTCAGAGGTTATATTTAGACAATTGCATGCATGGCTCGTGGTCTGGTGGTGGGAGTAGAGAGGAAAACCATCCTCATAAAGTGAGTTGTTCTGTTTTGTATGAAATATCTCCTCAAAAATTGCAAGACTAAAGAAAAACCTTGTATTTATCTAAAAAAAAACATAGTAGGAAGTGAATAAAAACTCAGTGCCATAATTTACCACCTCAGCATACTGATGATTTGGTATTTTAAAGAGAATTTTAGCAGATTTATTTGAATAAAAGTAGACCAGCAGATGCTTTATCATACAGAGTCTGTGTTCTCCTGACTGCTGAGAAAAAATGAACAGTGTTTATTACACCTGAGGATACAGGTGTGTTCCTCATGATACCAAGACTGGTGAGCAGAATAGCAGGAAACAGAAAGACCATGGCACTAGAGAGGAGGATCTGATCACTTGCATAAATCCTTTAAAAATTAACACGCAGACCTAATAGAAAAAAAGCACATGCAAGTCCCAGAAGTGGCAAAGATCAGGGCAGATCTTCTACAGCTCTACTGGAGTGTTGAAGGTAGCGCTTGCAACCACAACAACAAAACGATCTTCATCCCATTCTTCACTTTCTTTGGTGCAAAATTAATAATTGATCTAAATCAACAGTCATATACATTTCTTATTACATTTATGGGATTGGTGAGAGACTTCCATTTTTGGTTAAAAAAAAAGTTACTATTGAAATGATCTATTGTTGTTTTAAGCTATAAGCGGACAAACATTCACACACTTGGGCTTTGGGGCTTAGCTAACTCTTGCGGCTTGACCGTCAGCTCTCAGCTCTTAATACAAGCAGCACTTAAACTTTCCCCTTTTTCAAATAGCAGAGCACAAAGAGAGGACAACATCAGTAGCCTGCTTATCATGCCCACAGCCAGCTGAGTGCGGACAACAGGCAGGTCCCCCAACACGTCCCCACATAATGTCCTCATGTCCCCCATCCATTTTGCACTGTGTAGAGAACTGTATGCAGTGTATATGGTACTCCCATGTAAGACTAGATAAATGACTATTCTTTCAAGAAGGGCAGTTGGAAAGAGGGGGAGTGGTTGGGAGCCTGGTGTTGCAGCTGTCTCACTAGCCATGTCCACCCCCTGAATCCCCTAGCCACCCACCACCACCACCACCACCCCCGGCAGCAGGTTCCTCCCTGCAGAGTAAAAAAAAAAACACGCTTCATTACATCCTCTCTCCCCAGAGCAGCTAGGGGCCTTTCAGTGCAGATAAGCCTCTTAGACATGAAGTAGCGCTCAGAGCTGCATTTGAGTGACAGCAGGAAGGTTTAGCCATTCAGTGGACAATGCTCACATTCTCTGGCTTTAATCTAGGAGGCGGACAATGATCTGTTTTTTAAGGCCTCATCTCTTTTGCTTTTCCCACAGCAGTAGGTGACTGGCACAAGGAAGAGAAAAAGAGACAGAGCGGGCCGAGGGCCGGCTGGGAGAGCACGCTGCTATCTCCTAAGGCCTCGCGTTTCTTTTACAGTCCAGACTGAGATGGGACAAGGAAAGAGGGAGCAATGTGAGGGTGGGAGATGGAGGGGGGGTGAAGCTGACGGAAGGCAAAGCGCATCAATCGCACTCAAACACACACTCACATGCATAGGCACAAACAATCACTTGTGATGGTTGAGTGCGTCTGTGTGACAGACAGGCAGGTGAGATGCCTGCTAGTGACGTGGCTTAGTGTAGAGCTTTGTCATTCTTATCTGCTCTGACCACTGACATCCATCCCTCCTCAGCTATTGTGTGAGCCTCTATGATGGTGTGTGACCAGTAATTCACAGGCAACTGAAAAAAGAAGTAGATTGGTGTGAAAAGAAACTTGTTTAGATTTAGTGATACATTGTAACCCTGCAACCTTCTGGGTTCTTGTCATCTTTATTCATGTATAATCTGTATAAAGTTTATAAAGAAAAGGAGAAAAACAAGTAACATTTGCACGGTAACTTTATCTGATCTGCTTTTGATGACTTTTATTTAATTTATGATTATATTGTGATTTTTGCCATTTTTATTCTTCTTTACATCTGTAATGCTTTTACTGTTTCAATGTAAAGCACTTTGAATTGTCCTGTACATGAAAGG
>JBAMHV010000009.1:19642587-19662610 GCA_037177535.1 Pseudomugil gertrudae
TTTACTGTTTCAATGTAAAGCACTTTGAATTGTCCTGTACATGAAAGGTGCTATACAAATAAACTTGCCTTGCCTAACTTTTGGATGACTGATGTGGATTCCAGGCATCTTAGCAACCACGAATACACACACACACAAACACATAAATATATATATATACATATGCTTCTCCAGTCTTATCAACCACTAAAAGCACTATATATATATATATATATATATATATATATATGTGTGTGTGTGTGTGTGTGTGTGTGTGTGTCACCTATAGACCTATAGGTGAGTCTTTTTCACTCAATCGACTTATTTGTTTTATCTCCTTTTATAGTGTAAACATGCACATCTCTTTAATAATCAGATGCTGTGTAGTATTGCAAGAACCAGAGAAGCTAACTTGAAGACATTTTAATAGATATACCAGTGTGCATACTTTTCCTGTAAGTCTGTGTGGGTGTGTGGGAAAGTGTGCCAGTGAGCCAAATGGATAGAAACTTGTATACAATTACCAGCTAGAGTTGTAGGTATTGTCTCATTTAGAAACAGTCTAAGACAGCTAAACTGTAGTAATAGTCCAATTATGTTAAAAATGAGTTAAATGAATGACAGTCAGGTGCTATAAAATGTGTGCTATACATGTGGAGAAAGAAATGTTGGTATAGGAAGCATAAATATGCATCAGAATTAAAGAAGCATGAAACATAAACTGCCCAATACATATTTTTTCAGTGCTTAGAAATATATGTCTATATCCCAAAATATTGAAAAGTAGTTTATATAACTGTAGTAAACTGAAGTTTGAACAAATCAGTGGGTGTTGAAATGGTATGTGATTTGGTTATATTAAATGACACAAAGCCTTACTGTGTGTAAAGTTATAAAGGAGCAACAAGCACATGACACAGCACAGACATAATCAAACTTCGCCCTGTTTTATGCTCTGCAATACTGGCCAATGGACCCCTAAATTCTAACATCATAATACTTTCTCTTTTCTTATTTTAACATGTGTTTCTGTGGTAGAAATGAATCAAACAGCCCAGTTTTGGATTTGACAAGCACACATTTTTTAGATTACACAGTAGTGTTTCAAGTCAGTGTACAGACTGTCAGGTTAAGAGTCAAGTCTCAATTTCAGACAAGAACATCACTAAGATTTTAGATATAACTGTCTTCCAAGCGGCTGCAAGCCAGTTAGTGAATATGCTCTTGATGGAAACCTGCACACACAGACTAAAGTCACCAAACCACCATTTGGCATGTCCTCGGCACCTCACCCCTACTTTCCTCACTTCTCTTACAGCTTTAGTTCCATTAATCTCACACACCTCATCACAGTCCCAGCACCTCGACCCCAGAAATCTCATATCCTCCACACACCTTTACCTCCTTTATATGCTCAGCCACAGCTTTAAAATCCCGCAACTAATAACCCTCTTTGCTTCTTCGGTACCACAGGCCTTACCATTCAACACCCCCCCACCCTTTTTTAGTGGATATTTTCTGTTGATAAACGATGTATTGAGATACTTGATTTGCACGTCCTAAAGATTGGCATATCTTTAAAAAGTTATAAACATAAAGCATACTCATACAAGAAACAGACACATTCAAAAGCTGACAAATCAGCCAACTAACATCTGAAATAAGATGGTTTATTTCATTCCTAAAATGCAAATCTAAATACTGACACACACACACATAAAAACAAGACTGAGAAGGAGGAAATAAAGACACAGTCAAGAGGTAAGATAGACATATCAGAAGACCAACAGACAGAGACAGATTGGGCAATTAGACAAACATACAGAGAAAGATCATTCCATTACACAGAGGGACTGACGTGGCAGTGAACGAGACAATGGGCCGATTCAGCATACTGCTGAGTGTTTATGTCCCCCGTCAGTCTGCATCACCAGTGTCCCTCTGACTGCTCGCAGCTGACGCCCCTGACACACACGCACACATGTGCATGCACACACACACAAACACACACGATTTCACACACTTCCCTGACCTCCTGGGTTGAATTTGATGTTAACACACACCCCTGCTTTGCATTTTGTCACATATCAGCATATCCCATGAAGGTACAGCACTGTACAAAGATGTGTTTGAGAGACAGAAATAGAGAGACAGAAGGACAGACTGTAAATGTGTGTGTGTGTGTTTGACCAGAAAAGGATGAATGAATGAATGAATGAATGAATGAATGAATGAATGAATGAATGAATGAATGAATGAATGAATGAATTTAGGTAAAACAAAATTGTGTTTAATGTCAGCAAACACCTGCGGGGCATGCTGCCAGCAACGTTTGTGGTGAAGGCAGCATCCTCTTCAGACCTCACCAAAGTTTCTTAACTTCAAACAGCGACATACTGATCTAGTTTACAGGTATGGAGGGGAATGAGTGAGCATCTATACAGAGAAGAGGAGGTCATTCTTTCTTGTATTACTTCTCCTATAACACTCTATCACTCATTCTCAGATTTCCTCCTAAATTCACATTAGTACTCTTCATTATCTTGCTTGCTCTACCCACAACCCCACCATCATCCCCCTCCTGCTTTCTGATGCCGGCATAAAACACACCAAAAGTTTTCACTGGAGCTGGGTAATGAGGGAGACCTTTGACCTTGTCTTGATGACTTCCATACCTGAGCAGGAATACATGTGGTTGTGTATAAATGTGTGCGTTTCTGCAGCTGGTGGCTGACAGCGACATGACTAATGAGAGCTTAGCACAGAAATAATTGGTGGGAATTATAACGCAAAAATGGTACAAGTGCAGAGAAAAAGGAAGAAGAAATGTCAGGTCGGAGGACAAGAACAGGAGAAAAACACCGGAGAGTTTAGGAGTCAGTTCAGACGTGAATACAGATGTATGGGACTTCAGAGAATATAAAAAGATTGTGATGTTTTAAAAACAATCTGCAAGTTTGTCTGTTGGCAACATCATGCAAACAGGGCAGATTTTCATGATGTTTTTTTTAAAATGGGTCTCTTGATCTAACTTAAATTTTAATACATTTAGAAGTGATCCAGATCAAACATCTTAACCCAAATATTTTTAGAAGGATTCTTTGTCATTGCAAAATAGAAACTTTTTCAGTGTGCATGCATGTAACTCTACCAAAACCTGGTCAGAATATTTGGCCAAAACATACAGAAGATCCCAACAGGTTTTTCCAAGATATCAAAGACAGAACCGAATCCCTACAAAATTCTCTTTACTACGATCTAAAAGAGTAAAAATAGTGGATTGCCAAACAAACCATAATATAGCCAAAACACTGTTGATTCGTTACTGTGCACTTAGCAATATATCATACTCGTATAAAATGAATCCAGGAATACAAAATTGGATGGAAATCTCAGTTTGGGTGGAAAAAGATGTGGTCTGCGTTCTCCCAGTACTTTCCCAGTTATTCTATGGTTTTACACATGAAAGTCTACACCTTGCTTGCATCTTTTCTTTTTAAGACCATTGTTTTGTTTTAACCATCATTCATCTGAAAGGTTACGAGGGGGTTAGAGCTGTACTTTGTCCATCACAGAAACAACACATAGAGACAAACAGTCGATCTGACACATACTTACTCTTAGCAAGAATTCACAAATAAAAACGCCTCACTGGTTACCCTAAAATACTTACATCCATCCGTTTTCTTTCTACTCCATTTCAGGGTCTTTAGGAAGCTGTGCCTTTCCCAGCAAGAGTTAGGGTACACCCTGGACAAGTCATACATCCACTGCAGCTCAGAATACTTGTTAATACATAAAAAATATATAAACAAGAAAACCAAGGATGTAGTAAGTATGTACTTTATAAGTAGTATACATTGTATCGGATTTTATTGAGTGTCTATAATCTACTGGGAGCAGTGCTGGTTTTCACTTGAACTGATGCAGGAATCAAGAATGGAAAAGAATCATGAAGGGGCCGTCAGTGCTCAGGAGGAGTGTGGAGCATAGATGAGAGCTTGGCCATCTTTTCTCACCTCAACTGGTGAGCTCAAAGCACCCAGAAACAAACAGCTTTGTACTGGAATGCCTAAGCACAGATCAAGTCAGAAATGGACCAAAGCGGATATCAGATCGTGAAAAACCCTTCACTGATCAACAGATCCCATTTTATTTTTGTAAAGTCTGAGAAGGCTGAAATTGCTTCATGTTTCCTTATTAGGTTTATCATTCTCTTATTTACAGAATTAAATGTGAACACCATGACTCTACCCCCTCACAATGCTGTCAAAGACATGTTTTATATATTCTTAATCAGTATTATTGTATCTTCCTGATGACTTAGTGTTAAAGCCTTAAATATGTGACATATTTACAAAAATGTGTAAAAGTGTTCCTCAACTCCAGTGGGTTAGACTTCGGCTGGATATTAAAATGCCATAAGTAACTGTTTTTCCTTCAGATATTACAGCTTTTAGACATTATAAATGAGATAAAAGATCTATCTACATCTGTATTACATCTGTTTCAGTATTGCTCAATTCTTTCACAATGTGGTCAAAGTGACTAATCTTCTCACTTAAAAAAGAGCCACAAACAAGCTTCTTGAAAGAAAAGGCTCAGAGACACTCGATCCAGCAACAGAAGCCAGACTCCGTGTAGTAGCACAACCTGGATAGCACATTTGGGTGTCTGGCAACCCCCGCCTACAACTGTCACACTTAAGGTCAGGGGTCATGATGTGTAGAAAGAACAGAGCTTCATAATTATACATGATAAATGTAATCACAGACAGGAAGCATTTCTACTGACGATTTACCGGCTTAACCTCGTCAGATGTTTGAAAACGCAGACAGAAAATGCTGAAGCATCGTGTCAAGAAATATTTGTCTTATATAAACTTATATAAAAATAAAATGACATGAATGATTCCATACTACGGTAATTCCAGACTAATGTTTATCGGTGATGAGAAACTTTTTAGAGAACTCTTATGATGGGGTAAAAAAAGAGGAAAATTAAAAGGACAGAAAAACCAAAGTTTCTATTGGGAGGCATGTTGTGATAGTGATGCTATCTGTCCCACAGAGATCTCATCAGTGAACCCCAAGCTTCTGCTGGATCAGATCAGTACTCTGACTAACTGCAGCCAGAGGGTCTCGGCCCTCTGACACAAAACATGGCGCCAAGAAGGACAAAGACAGATGGACAAATAGACAGATAGACACTCAGACAGACATCCTGTCTCAAACCACAAATAGATACAACAATTAAGTAAGGTCTGGTCATTTTCATTTCACTGACCTCCGCCCCTCTCCTCCCACACATACAGAGACAAATTACTACTGCAGCTGGATTTGGCCAACAATTCTGATGCAGACAAACATGCGGTGTGAAGGCTGAGACAGCGGACATAAATCATACCTGTATTTGATCTGTGGGGCCCTGGGCCAGCTGACGATGTGACAGCAAGCATCCACCCTACATCTCTGAACCCCTGTGAGGCTGCAATGGGTCACTTGCTTTGCAGGGCAGCTCTATTTCCAGTGTAAAGACTTTTGCTTTTAATGTGACTTTGAACAAATAGTCTTAAATGAAAAAAAAATTAAAGTTTGAAGTTTATGTGTTGGGAAAGTAAAGCCAAAATAAAATCTTGTTCTTATCATTTAATGAGTATACGCTAAGTCCCAATTCATAAAATCCCTAAAATTTCACTGCATCACATTTCTATGTTGCATTATCTTTTCACGTGCCAGGAAGTGCAATGCAGATAGATCTGTTAGTATAAGATTGTTTATAACTCGCCAAACGAGTTCGTTTTTTATAGATGGGAAGGGTGGTGAAAGAACTAAATATATAAAACAAAACATAAGAGCTTTTGATGACAATCATTTAGTTAAATAGCCTTTTCAAAATGATTTCAAGACTAAGGTTTTAATAGTATTCTATTTATGACACACTTATCATATCATTTTCTTCCATTTTAAACTTTTCTGTTGTATTTTCACACTATTTAAGTGACATGCCAAAGGTTTAATTTAAATTAAAAAAATTACATTAAATGACACGAGTTGAACTATAGCTTACGTGCAATTTTATCTCACCAATCTGATATTTCACAACTTCTATTGTCATTCCATGCTTCTTAAGTTTAGGACTCCATAAAGTTTATTTTTAGGCAAATACTATGCTTCCTTTGAGCCAGTACTAATATGTCGAGTCTGATACACCATACTGATGAGAAGAAGCAATGACAAGAGACTGGGCCACCTTGACTGACAAAGGCTAAACAAACAAAATCACACATTAAGATGCTTCAAATATTATTTTCAAGCACATCACAGGTATAAAATCTACACCTATGACAGAGACACCACTTGATGATAGAAGTGAGTGGTGGTTCATATGATATCCAACAAGGAAACTATTATGTTGTGTTGTTGTGTGATCTGTGGCAGACCTCTTGAACCATTAAATGCACATAAATCAATCATTAAATCCCCTCTCCTTCCATCTACTAGGTTACTATGTTAATTTATTATACTAAAAGGCCTCCCTGTACATTCAAAAGTAACACCAGAAAGTCTCAGTAAAGTGTCAATTAATCAGATTAATTAACAATGCATTGTTCACTTACATTATTTGCAACTTGCAATAATAGACCATGGGACAGAAGCTTTGTCTTTTATGGCTTATTCCCAGTACATATTGCAGTGTCTATAGTTACAGTTTCTATAACAAGTAGGTTGAGATATTTACTTACTGCTTATTTTTTGTTCAGACTGCTGTTGCTATTTTACTGCTTTCATCTCATGTCATGTTTCTATTACATGCATTGCTTGCTGCTTTGGGCACTATGTCAAATCCATAGACGTGCATCTTTAGTTATGTTTACCTGTAGTGGAGATGTAATATCATGCAAACATATGGTTTAAAACAAATGCTGCATTTTACAAAACTTTTACAAAATGATGTAACATCAATTCGTATGGAAGGTCAGCATGTTACACAGGTTAGTGCCTTTCAAAGTTTCCACAACTGTAAATTTATGTTTGGATCCAGACTTTGTTTTCTTCATCTAAAGGTCCATTTTAAAACCCAAGATGTGGTTTGTCCCAAGGCTAAGCAAAATCTGAATTATATTAACAGCCAAAGAGCATTTCATCAGAGCCAGCAGGGCCTCGTGGCTCAGGACACCTGTAATAGAGTTTTCCGTCTCGCAGCCGCACAAAAACATTTAAAGTCCTTTTGTATGGAAGGTTTACATGCTCCTGTCTGAAAGAAAATATGCTGCTGCAACTGATCAAATTAGGCCAAACAAATTGTATTTGTCAAGAGAAGGATCAAACACTTGCAACCACAACAAACATATTAGCAGCCTGATCGACACAGAATACTCTTGGCAGGGCAGTGGTATTAGATTAGCAAAGAAGCACTGAAGAAGAAAAAAAATATGTTGAGAAATCCAAACTGACTTCGTTCCCCCACTTTCCTCTTGCTACACTACACTGTGCACTGACGACTTACCACAATCACATGCAAAAAGTTACATTGGATTTCTGTGAATTCTGCTTCAGGAGATGCTGCATACCAACCTCAGTAGCTTGGGATAAATGGATATAATCAATCTTTTGGAGAACAATGCCTTTGGACAACTTATGAAGTATTTATGAAGTTCATCTAAAACTGATCTAAGAACAAATCAGTGCTTGTGCTCATTAGTCTCACCATGGAATACATGCAATTTATCATTTATATCTATAATGGGAAAAGGAGATATTGCTCAAGCTTGTTATTTAAATAAACAGAGGCAGGGATGTCTGCTATGTACTCGTGTGTGAAAACCAGGAGAGAGCGAAAGAGACAGACTAAGGGGCCTGACTGTCTGACAGACAGGCAGGCAGATGGACACAAACTTGGCATTAGGGAATATGTTTCTGCCAGAGAGTGATCCATAAAGACTGAACGAGGTCGAAGGGCACTCTCTCTGTAATGAGTCATCATCACTCAGTGGTGTCCATGCTGCGATGGCCGGTGCGTGTGCGTGAGAATCATTGTCCAGGAGAAAGAGCCGGTGGATCGGCTGAGAGATAGTGCAATATAAACATTCAGCTCTGCTGCTTCAAACCTCAGGGGAGAAAAAAGAGATCTTTCTGTTGTTTTATTAGAACCCTGGCCAAATAGTGTCACCCACAACACCAATTAATCCCCTCTTCAACATTTTTTCAAGTCATAGGAAAAACATTGGTGAGAAGATGAAAATGGCATTCGCTGCATGGAACATGATAAATGCCATAAAGCGAATGGAATTCCTGTTAGACGGAGACTGTGTCTGACTTCTTGGGGCAGGGTAAACACCACTGGAGGAACCTTGCCTTGGCAGCTGTTCCCATGGTAGCATGGTGGGCAGTAGAAGCAAAGCCTAAAGGGAGTTGTGGTGATTTCATGAACTGATTCTTTTTTTTTTATTCAGTCACTCATTACTTTTACCACAGCACAGTTTGAACTGACCACTAAAAGGGCAGTGTAGACTGCCAGCACCTTGTATATGGAATTCATAAAACAATGGCTCACATTAAATTCCCTTGCTGCATTTTCAATCAAGCTGCTACAGCAATGGCTGTGTCTGTGCACATTTATGTGCATGCACGTGCAATGAAGGCACATTTTTTTTCTTGTGCAGCATTGGATGAATATCTCTATTTCTTGGCAGCTGACAGCCTGTTTGTCATCCCCTCTACAACCAAGAACTGACCTTCAGCAGCATAACTACCATTATCCTGCCATACCTCTCTTCTCCCCTCCCTTTATCCTGACATCACCAGTGCCTCCCTCACCTTATATCTTTCTCAACTGTACCTACCTCCACTTCTCCTTCAGTTTTTGCTCAGCCTTTGTCATTGATCACTGATGCGATTGGTTGCTTCCATGCTCAGTAATGACCTGCACTGGTAACCAGCCGGCTGCTCCTCTTAGTCCGCTCATAGATTGAACTGTCAGATGGCAGCGATTAATGGCCTGACAGAGACACCAACTCACACCTGCAATGTCTCACAATGAGCTGCCCTGCCAATCTTCTGTTCCATCTTTGCTTAGTCTACCTGTGTAGGCTAAACTACAGGTATATGTCTCCCTAGGTTTTGCTCGTGTAATTAAATGACAGCATGAAATTAATATTCATCATTGCTTTAGTTTCTCTCCTCTACTACTTATTAGCATTATATTACCTATGATTACATCTGTGAACATTCACTTACTTTACTATTCACACTTGGGTCACTGAGCTGTGGACTCACGTAAATGCCTCAAATGCAAACGTGTGTTGTTTTCTTGAATAAAGATGAGTGGGGTGTTCTGTCTGGCCTTGCTCAGTCTGTCTGTTGAGCTGTGGTGGTGTGGGCCCACGCGGCCGTCCCGTGTTATACTTGGCTGGCCGTCTGCTAACTGTCAGCGCAGTATCTTCTTACACTGATGAATAGAATGTTTCCAAACCATTCCCAAAGCTTTTATTCCCTTGTTCCAATACTTATCCAAAGAAATGGCCAAGAAAACAGGAGCTTCATCTCCTGCCTACCAGCCACTATCAAGTTTAGTGCTATAATAAAGGCAAGCATGTGAAGTTAAAAATGTATGAAAGGGTTATTTTGATTCTAAATACATAAAAATAAACTTTTATCAATCAGTCATGTCTACAACATATTATGATAAGTGACCAGTGTTATATACTGGTTACACTGGATTGTATGCTGTAAGGTCAAGTTTTGTTTTGATCTGAAAGAAAAATGAAGACAGAAGATGAAGAAGAATAATCTGTGAGTAGTATACATGTGAATATCAGGCCAGTAGGGGTTTGGTGCAGTGTGTGAAACAGAGATAAAATCGATTAGCTTGCCCACTGACCCAGTGAGCAGAGTACGCCCCCCCCCTCCATCGGCCCAGTCCTGCAACAGGCCTGACAGAGACATCCAGGCTTCAAGGTCCCTCGGGGTCGCATGTGGACACTGAGGTGAACAAGTAGTGCCCTCCTGTCAAACTAAAGCCCTCAAGCAACAGCAAAACAACAGACCATGCTGCAATGCTTCACTGCTCCCTGATTCCACAAGAGACGGAGAAGATGTAGCGCAGACTACTGAAAGCGCATGCTGTTCAGAAGAGCCAGTGCTCAGGGTTAAAAAAAAAAGCAGCATTTGTACTTACTTACTATTTATTCAAAGCTAATTAAGAATTAAGAACAAACTTAGTCCTTTTGTTTTAATTAAAGGACTTTCTAAACTCCCCCTCAAGCTTATGTTTCTTCAAAGTATAACTTATAAAGATGTCACATTCACAGAAGAAGCTGTTAGTCTGTGTTAAGAAAACGAAAAAAATTTGTGTGACAATCAATAAACCTGTAGAATTTACTGCCAGCTTTATGGCACAAATGTCTTTATCTTTGCTCATTTTTAGAGGCTGAAAGATTTTTTGTGACCCTAATGCTCTGTTCACAAAGTAATCAAAGACACCATTAAGTATTTCTTGGAAAATTCTAAAAGCACCAACCTGACATGTTTTTGACACCTGCTGATAGGCCTTCTGGCCTTTCTCTATCATTTTATCAGCTTCTTTTCCTCCCATGATTTCCTCAGCCAAATCTCTGGATCAGGAGCACCTCTTTGATTCGTGGCTCATTGTAGTGTATCTGACCTTGGAGGTCACAGAGTGGAAAGAAGTGTATGTGTCACCATTAAGCTCTTCTCCATGTTAAAATAATATGCAGTGCTTTTAGGATGCTAACACTAATCAAAACAGGACATCCTGAGGAGGGCCGTGCTCTCTATTCCCTCACCCCACTCACCGCTTGCTTTATGTTTTTGTGTTTGTGGAGAAGCTACAATCCAAGGAAGCAGCAAGGAAGGTTCATCAAAGCTCCAGGCAGGAGGCCCCAGCTGCTGGATCGCTGGAATGTGGCGGGGAGAGGAATCTCTACTGTCCTATTGTTCCAATGTTTCCTCGGACTCATCACATGCCGGCACGTCCAGTTCACTTACAGGTAAGCAGCGCTAATCAGCCCTGCATTCTTTTCCACAGACACATTCTTTCCTCTGCTGCGACCCTGGTTGACCAGCAACACTCATACACACACACTTACAGTGCACGGCTTCTACTGACATCCACATAAATATGGGGGGGGGGGGTCATCAAGACAGATCTGTGTGGACAAGGATGTGGGGTTTCCATTTTTTCAGAAGGCAGTAAGAAGTAAAGGAGTAAAGTGAACCCTAGAAATCCATTCATAGCTAATAATAACAAGTTAATCAAAGTTTATTTGAATGAAAACCCTGCAAACTATATATTTAGGGCACAAGTCAAAGGTTTTGACACACAAAATCAGTATGACTGGGTTGCGGTGTCCAAACCTTTAAGTCATTGCACCTCACAACTTGACATATCTTTTTGTCTTCCACTACAACATCACTGCTCTGCAGCTCATGCAAGGCTATCAGCACCAATCAGGTGAATATGCTGTAGTTAAACTTCATCAGGAAGACCCCAGCTTTGATCACATCTCCTCCCCTCATCACTCCCGTCCTGCAAGGGTGAGAGGTCAGTGCTTAATGAGAGTCGAGGCACAGAGCGGAGGGAAAAAAACATACACATTTAATTACATCTGATCTCCTCTGATTCCTTCTATAACTTGATGCCATTTTTTGCCTTTATAAATCTGAAATGACTCTCCTCTCTTGGACTCTCCCTCACTAACTTCTTCCATCGGTACACCCTGCTCCACCCCGGGAGATCCCCGAGCAGCGCGAGAACACACTGTTATCACCACATTCACAAAACAATTGTTGGGTAATTCCTGTTTATAGCCTTGTGCTCCCTTCGGTGTATAAGCACTGTTCTCTTTATCAACCCTCCAGGACAGCCATCAAACAGTACTGTGCATAAGCAAAACATGCCATTTTAGCACATTGATCAACATCAAAGGTATTTCAGGAACTTTAGAAGAAATCTAAATTTACTTCCAAGATGTAAGGGTTTATTAAAACATTATTTAGCATAATAAAATAACCATAAAATATTTTGTGAAATGAGAGAAAGCAGAGAGGGTAGCACTTCTTTTGTACCCATATGGTGATTTCCACCTTGTGTTATAGTCCTCTTTGCTTTATATGGATACACTATTAGATTCCTGGATACATTGATAATATATTCACACTGTCTTGGCTATATTATGGTGTTTGTTTCTATGTTTGTTTGTTCCTCTTTTTATTCCTGTACTGTATCATGTTTTCCAAAACTTTGCTCAGAGCCAGATTTTTGTAAAACCTGTTGGGAACGTCACAATTTATAGTCCAGCACCCTGACCATGTCTTGCAGTTATATGTAAATATACTGAAAATGGCCCTATTTTGCAACAATAAAGAATCCCTCAAAAAATTCTTACACCCAGATGGTGATCTGAATAACTCCAGAAACTAAATGGAATTGGAGTTAGAACCATTCTTAGAAAAATAATATATAACCTCCAACCAAAACACTGAAAACACTTTATCAGAACAGATGAAATGTTTGCTCTGCAGCTTGTAAAATATCTTAATGTCTACACCTCACAGTGAAGTCCAGCACACATACAGACAGCAAATAAAGTCCTACCAAATTGTGTTTAGTTTTCTTCCCCGTAAACGCACTCAACAATGTAATAAAATGACTTAAGGTTGTTAGCTGATGTGAGACATGAGGCCAGAGTGTCGGGCCCTGTTTCTACCACCTGCTCCAGGTAATTGATTGGAGCATATAAAATGATTGAGTTTATTTAATTAGCTAACAGAGATCTCTCCTCAAAGAATGCCAAGCTGTGCTAACTTCAGAACGCCACATTAATAGCCCCTGGTGAACTGCACCATCAGCAGTCTGTTGACATTATATCTCCTCGGACATCATAACGACACACAAATCAGTTTGATGTAAACTTTTCAAATCAGCAATATGCCATTTATCTCAGACCAATTTGCAATGAGAAAATGGCAACATGCCTTTCTTATGACAGCTACGCTCTGCAGAGCCTTTGTTTTGTGTGTTTGTGTGTGTGTATATATATATACACACACACATACATACAGTATATATATATATATATACACTAAAACTTGCCCATACAGACTCTCAACCAACCGAATAAGCACATAGACAGGCTCCCTTTCAGGCAAACACACACACAAACACACAATCTATAAAAATATGTTGAGCTTGGGACTGCTCTGTTGATAATGACCTCAGCCTTGGCACCGCAGTGGGGCAGACCAGACTGCCAACAGACTATGGCTTTTGTGTGGACTCCCTATCTCTAACTCTTTGACCTTTAGGGGGGAGAAGAAAGCAGAAATGCTTTTTCTTTTTTTATTGACAAGGGGTAAGGCTCAGTCATTGTTCTGTACTGGTACAGTTTCCCTGTGGTAAACACAGTGGTTCCCAGGCTTGATATGTCGCTGCACACACTCCCCTCCCTCCATCTATCCCTTGGTGTTCCCACACTGCCATGTCTGGGTCATTGCATCAGTACTCACCTCAAAGTCCATACAAACAAATGTCAACAGATGCTCATCGTCATTAATATCAAAACAATATATTTTATGAATTCTGAAATTGATCAAATGATATGAAAGGGAGTGTAGAGAGAAAAAACAGAGGTTAAAACAGGAGAGAAGCTCCAGGAAAAGGGTTTGATTGGAGACCCATGGCAGAGGTCTGAATGCTCCCTAGTTGGGACATGGGACATCCTTCAAACAGTGGACAACAGCCTAAACAAACCACTAACCTCATCAGCTCTGCTTACAAACCACAGACTGAGTTCTGGACGACTCATTAACATCCGAGACCTTAGAAAATGGCCACTTTCTGACATGTGGAGAAGGGAAGGGGGGCGTTCTCTCATAGTAACAAAGTAGGAAAAGAAAGAGGACAGATGGGGGAAGTTACCATGAGAAGTGTTGGGTCACAGTCAAACTGCCCCTTACAGCCCTCAAGGCTCAAGTGCATGATGCATAATGTGTGTGTGTGTGTGTGTGAGAGAGAGAGCGGGGGTAAGTGAGTGAGTTAGACAGAGAGAGGGGGGTATTGTGCTTGTGTGTTTCTTTACTGTTTTTTTTTTTGTGTAGGCTATTTTGATATGATTGTGTAGTAGGAGTTAGACTAAAGGTCTTGTCACCACAGTTTCACATAAACATTGAGTGCAGCCATTATCACAAAAACTTCCTGAATCTTACATCTTCAATATATATTTTTCTTTAGCAAATAGCCTTTTTGTCATATAATTAAAACAAACCATGTTTATCATCATTATGCGTAACTGTTCTTTCCTGTTTTATTTGTAAGGTAATGATTTTTATAAATGATAAAATAAACCATTTGCCTTTAATTTGCTGAAAAAAGGGGAAATATAATCAAATAATTAATAACAGCCAAAACCAGATAAACAGGTAAGGCTCCTGACTGAATCCATCACTGAATCAGATATTTGTTTGCGGAGCTTTGGCACCAAACGGAGCGCACGCAAAGAGCGCCGCTCCGGCACAACAAGGACCGTTTAATGGGGTCTTGCTTGCGCTGGCCCGCTCCCTCTCACCTCTCAAATGGGCCGATCTATTAACCGTTTTAATGAGCTCCGCCAGACAAACGCGAGATGCATGGCCCATTGCACAATGTGGAGAGGACGACGCACTTTTCAGCGACGGAGACGAGAGGCGCTGACGGACACGAGACACCGAGGCGCGCGAGGCCTCTCTCTCCCTTTTAATACACACCAACACACTCCTTGGAATTACACAGCGCTTCTCTCGTGCCAATCAAAAGTTGAAATTAGTTAGATAAGGCCACAAAAAATAGACACACACATTTAAAGAAAGAAGTTAAACAGAGATGAATGACAGGAAGAGGAAGCAAATGAGGAAATAATCAAATATTGAATGTAATCATACGATTTCATAGGCACTTATATTCCCATTAACTTTTCTATTTAGGCATCTTCTGTTCAGATTAATCTTACCTTTAAATTCTTAATGTATTATAATTCCTGACAAATCAAAGCACAACACAGTATTGAAAAGTTGCGTTTCCTTTTTTAATTTAGAATATTTTAATTGATACACAAGTTAGCCCCTATGTTTGTCAGACTTCTAATTAGGCCTACACAGCAAAACTTTGGATCAGAAAGGCCCTACTTCATCTGTCTGTGGCCAACAGATCTCCGCGGGGTGCGGCCTTACGTGGATGGAAGTTTTCTGCGGCTCACCGCGTTGCATCTGGACGTGCGGACTAATCAGTCAGCTTCCATCAATCACGCTTACGTTTACCACCTCTCCATCACCTCCTCTGTTACATGCACCCTCTCTTTTTCTTTTTTTATCACAAGAGTGTTCTGCGAGGAGGGAGGCACACACTGAAAGCATTTACCAGCAGAGCCCTTATGAGGGGTCTGGGAATTTAAATATTCACTGCTGACACTGTGCAGACCTGGCTATGGGCCAGGGTGGGCCCACTTCTTCGGGGGCCCAAAACATCCCTCCCTGTCTGCATTGAGAAGCAGAAATCCTTCTCTTCCATTGTCAAAATACACGCTAATAATCGTTAAGTGCACTGTGGAATTAGTTCTTCCACATGTGCAAATATGGAAATGAAGAAAGTCGTTGGAGTTGTTAGTTCTGTTAAATTTCTTGCACAATTTTTTAAATCAAAATCTGTCAGTAAGACATCTTCTGGGCTGCTGCAAAGAAATCAAATGTTTTCCATGTTTATTTTGCTTATATTTTCATTCATAGTGTTTACATCACTCCATCTTCAACAGAAAGTATTCCCTTATTTACATATAAATCTCTTTGGGATATACAATTATTGCAGTAAACTGTTTCTTTACCACATATCCCTCAACCTCTGCAGCCTGCTGCTTACTGACCTTTACTGTCCGCATTATTTCAAACAGTCACACAACTTTGTTTTATTTGATTCAAGACACGATGAGGTTATTTTATTCTTTCTTTCCCTTCAAAAAACAAACAGTATGCCTGTTATAGTTTTAAAAACAGGGTGTGACATAATATGCTGGCACTGACAGTAACTTTAAGCGTTCTTTAAGTAAACTCCACTAACATAATACTTTATTTTCACCTGTCCATTCAGCTTTTAAAAAGAAAAGGAAAGCTCTTATAAAGGCAAATTTCTATTAAGCAATAAAAAATCAAAACATATTTGAACTAAAGGGGGAAAACGCAACCACAAAATGTGACAGCTTGATTAAAATGACTTCTGAACAGAATAATGCGCGTCTTCATAATTTATTGTGGCAGATCAATTCTTAAGTAACAATCTCACTTGATATAGTTGAATAGGCACGGGTAATGTAATTGCTTTTAATGATGTAAGTTTATTAATCAAGCTCTTGGAATAACCAATGATGTTATTTAATCCAAATCAATTGTGTCCACATAATAAGTCTATTTGCTGCAGCCCAGTGAATCAATTTACATGTAGCCTATGTAAATGTGTGAAGTGTACATTCTTTGTAACAAACCAATATAAACATGAACTTCTCATGTCATCAAATATTTACCATCTATTAGCGATAAGAGCTCGGGATGTACTGCACAACTCACGCACAGAACTTAAATACCGACATCCCCTTCCCTGCAACACTCAGCATGTTTGTCCTCGTTTATTCCGTTTTGCTTTCTTTTTCTCCAAATTTTCCAGGCAAAGCTGCAGCGAGCATCCGACAGCATGAGCGTGCAGTGATTGTAACTCCCCGACACACACGACACGGCTTTTTAACTTGCATTACACCATGTTACACTACAGCGCCCACTACATGCAAGTAGCGATTCCAAACGTGGAGCGGGACGCCTTGCAGAAAGTTCCACCATCGCTCCCATCAACTTTATAGTTTACACTCTTCCTGCGAGGCACTTAAATGTGTTTCCCTCGCGATAACATCGGGATATTCTCTTTCTTAACAGGTGAAAGTGAGGCTCGAGCTCGTTTGGTGCAAATGAGATGGTTACAGAAACTATTAATTGACGCGGTGATAACGGCGATAGTCTATAGGTATATAAGATGGCATGTTTCAAAAGAAAAAAGAAAGGGATGTTGCACCTACTCGTGGTCAGTTTCCGCGCCCTGCCTTTGGACCTCATGGTGCCAGTCTCTCGGCGTGGGTTTGTTTGGATTTTTTCTTCAATCTTTTTTTCCTCCTTTTTGTTTTTTCTCGCTGTCCTTTTTCTCTGGGTTTCTCAATCCAAACGCGCTATCTCTCCGGCATTGTCAGTGTGGACACCTTCGCACATGCGCACAGCGCAGAATTCTGCCGGCAGCAAGTGCCAGAAAAAGTTTGGGACGATTTATCACTTTTGATATTATGCTGATGTGGTCAGATGGGTGAATCGTGGACATCTCGTTTCGCGTTAGATTTGCAGAAAGACCGCTGAAGAGGAGAGGAAGAGGAAGAGTGGACACTGCAAAAAGTGACCCAGTGAGATTTGGCTGTTATTTAGGGAACACATCGGGAAACTTTGTCATTTAGAAGTTATCAATAACTCTTTGATATAAATTTCTACGGAAACAAGAGTTTATTTTTTTCTTTTTTAAATAAAAGTTTCATAAATCATTTTAACTACCACAAACCAAAATAAAACTCTCATAAGGGTAATCTAAATAACTACAAAAGATATAATATCGGTTTTCTTAACACATGAACAAAGAGAGAAATGAGACTGAGCCTATATATTAACATGCAGGCTGTATTTTTTGCAGTGTATTTTCAGCCTTAATTAAAACGAAACCCACCTTTTCTCTTTAGATGAACTCACATTAATCAATGTTCTCTGACAATTACCGATTCTGAATATGGTCATTAAAGGTTTTTTATATTTTAATTATGTTCTGATCATTGAAGCTGGAAAGTGAATGAAAATATCCCTCCTCCCTCTTTTGGTTGGTCAGTCAATTGAGCCATAATATGGGCGCCCAGATTTTTTTTCTCCATTTTCTTCTTATCTGGACGATTATTAATCCGTTAAGCGCTCAGTATTAATGTCTGTTGGAGAGGTTTCTATTACAGTGCGTGGATTCCGTCACTTGATAATTGCTGCGGGGCTTGAACAGGATATTTTTACTTGATTTAACTTGGAAGTAGAACAGCTCCATCAGAAAAGACTTTTGTCCAAACCAATTTATCAGCGGATGGGCTGATATTTGAATCCGTTTTTTCTTTTTTTAAAATCCATTTTCTCAGTACGGATTGTATCATTTAAGAGGGAAAAAAAGTCTCAGCACATAATTGCTTATCACTAAGAGAACCGTCAGTGACGTCACTCGGTGTCTTCTGTTATCCGAAGAATCATAAATCTTTTTAAGGCATATTTATAAACAAAGAAATATAGTCTATTGAACCAACAGCAATATATTTCGTTACTTTTCACTTTATTAAACTTTATTGGACGAAAAACTAATTGAAATGTCCCCAACACTGATGTTATCAAGGTGTAAAGTTTATTTGTCCCCAAGCATTGACAGCGTATAATTAACGCAATTGGCAATTAATTACATCCGTGCTGACCATGCAAATGATCTCCGTGTCTCTTTGTGAACTGCTATCGACTAAAAAGTGTGTTGAAATTGACTGACGTTGTGACGTCATGCCATGTTTAAAACATAAAAGAAGAAGAAAAGTTGTAGTGCACAAACTCTTATTCCGCGCGCGCAGCCTGCTTGAAATTCTGAGGACCTCCTCGTTTATACAGGCAGCTCAAGGGAGGTTAATACTTTTACTTTATTGTGGTTGTACCTCACTCTACCTCTGCTGTAATGACATAAATGGTGCTATTAAGTGGGTTGCGCCTTTAGTACACACCATGAGAAGGTGGCGTGCTGGAGGTAGGAGAGAGAGAGAGAGAGAGAGAGAGAGAGAGAGAGAGAGAGAGGTGGGTCGACAAGAGCGCTCAATTAGCCTAAATGGAAACAGTTTTCATTCACCGCAATAATTTACGGTTCTCTTCTTCGTTTTCTTCTCTCCTTCTGAAGCACTTTCTCAATACATATTTTATTAGGATAAGTTGAACCTGGTGGCAGGAGCTGAGCAGCGCACTCATCCCCCCAGCTCCGTGGGTTACAGTTATTAGAAAATAATGGCTTCCACACACGGCGTTTTGCATTAGGGCCGACTTTAAAATGACATGGAAATAAAAAGGAAACAAACATAACAAACTAAAAATTAAATAACAGTAAAGAAAACAAAAAAGAACACTGACGTTTAAGCTGTTTTACAATAGTGGGTTTGGCTGCTTAGGGGTTAACAATAAAATAATGTGTGCAGGGGGCTGAGGAGAAAGGCTAAAAGTGAAAAGGCAGCCTCGGGCGTAAGGAAATTACCAGGGCCCGCGTGACCTTCCAGTAAGGTAATCAATCAAGTGATCAACAGGGATATTTATCACCGCTTTGTCTCACCAAACCTGTTTAAGGAACCAAAACTTAAAGATGTAAAACTGACAATTCTTGTGTTTTATTTAATGTTTTCTACTTTTATAATAATAATTATAATATTAATGATGATAATATTAATAATAAAACAAAGGCCTACATACTTACATAGAAAAAATAGGCTTCATATTCAAATTTGAGGGAGAAAAACTGGTTTAAAGACTTGTTTAAAATAATATAGCTTACAACAAACTAATCTTTAAACATGATTGCAAATTTTAGCTCTACCTCCAGCAATGCTTTTTTTTTATTATTTAGAAGATAAAACGATTCTTTTTTTAATTTAGCTAATTGTTACTTAAATTCCTTAAAATTAAAACCCTCCACAATTTATTTGGGTCAGTGCGTGTGAAGAATTATCCACTCAATCAAAGGCAGTCACTTCCAGTCAGCAGTCAATGCACTTAACAATACTCTGCCGGGGACATTAATTCATCTTCACTGGTCATAGAGTTGGCCATGTCTCCAGGTAAACATGAAAATACATCCAAAGCAAACAACATATTGCAATAAAAACTGTAAGACTGCTGAAGGGAACTCGATTAGCATATTATAG
>JBAMHV010000009.1:19674285-19693567 GCA_037177535.1 Pseudomugil gertrudae
TGACAAAAGCTAGCAGTTCCATGTCTCCCGTGCAGATCCTCTCCCCAACAGCAACACGTCCAGGATGACACCAACGCAGCCAACCAGCACTGCAACTCTACCTCCGGGCGGGAACACATATTTTTTTCTATTTTATTCCTAATTTTTAAAAATTTTCTTATCCGGATGATATCTCTATCCGTACTACCACAATTTCTTTCTATTTTTTTTAGAAATCCACCAAGATCATGTAATTCCTGTCAATTAGAACAAAACAGAAACAGTCATCATCACAACTGAGAAGCCAGACAAACTAGATGTACTTTTTAAAAGCTCCACAAGATGGCACAATGAAGTAAGATCACAGTGCAGCCTTTTTCATTTATGCTCAACTGGTGTGACATCTGTTTAGTTTATTCTCATTTTTTCAGCAAGTTTACCACCTGTGTAGGTAGCACAACAGTAGGCTAATAAATAGCATATACTAAGTCTTTGTGTTGTGTTTTTCCTTCTTGTTATTCAACTAGATGCTTTGAAATAGTGACAATCCATAATGCTTGTTATTTATGTATTTTGGAACTAAACCATGAAAAAATGACCATGATTTAGATTTAAAATACAGTACAGAAAAAGTATCCATCTTTCACTGAAATTAACCATTAAAAAGTAGGCCTACATGGTAAAGTATTGTTTCCAGATGTGTATGACCAATCAGAAATGTCAAACCTAATCTAAGCTCTGAAAGTCAAATATGACTCTATAATAGTCCTCTATAATGCTCAAATAATGCTTAAGTCAATTGAGCTACACATAGCCTATAACTTGCTGAATGAAGCACCTGGAAAGGCTTTTATTTTTTTACTTTTCCTTTTGTGTCATTTTGATTTTATTTAAACAAAATACCTCTACTCAGATCTGAAATAGATTTAAACTATAAAGGACAAAGAAAGAAAGTCTTGTAACTTGGTGTTTTTAGAAGAAAATGTCCCCCACAAAAATGTTGTCCCTTAAGATAATTAGAAAATCAAATAATTTGATTAGAATGAAAGAACATTTATCTGCCTAAAAAATTTAAATGACTATAATATAGCGCTATAGTAGTTTATTTTGATAACTACACACACAAACCACATTGAATTCCAACCAACTCACAGCTAACTTGTGTATAATCAGAAATAACAGACACAATAAGACTCAAACGTACTCCATGAAATCCATTAGATGTTTTTTATTGTTTTATTTTCAGCATGTTCTCTTCAACAAGTCAAAGTTTGAGGTGCATAGTCATGAAGGAAGCATGAGTAACATGGTCACAAATACAAATAGCTGAACACTCACGGTAAAGTTGACTTAGGATATCTGGGGTTGAGGATTTGCTATGCGCATGTGTGCATTGGAAAGAGGGGGGGGGGGGGTATTGAACTGACAGTGGTGACTTAAAAAACATAGGAGGCTATTGCTAAATTTTAACAAAAGTTCTATAAAATTTGACAAGATGTGTGTTTTTAGTCCTATTATGACAAAGTGTGTTATAAATGCGTTGCTTTAATCAGGATAGAATCATCTTTTACAGCCTATAGATGTCCTAAACAAATGTAGAAATAGGCCAACATTGAAGACTGCTGTGAAGAAATTTGGTCAGTGTTGATTTGTGCTTGTTACTAAAACCTTTAGCTACATGGTCTGGGATCATAGATAATATCTTAAACTGGCAGCTGGCCTCGTATGTCATGCTGACATAGTAGATCACAGCGTGCATCATAATTTGGAATCATTGCAAACAATTATTGTATCGTTAACATTCCAACCATGGAAATGGGTTGTTGCCAAAATTTGAACATATTTCTAATATTTCTTCAATTTTTGCTAATCTACTCCTTGTTTCTGGACTGTAAACCAATCTGCAACTATTTTGATGATTAGTTAATCTGCCTGTGAATTTTTTTCATTCTGTCCAAACAGTTTTGCCTAAAATGTTAGAAAGCGGTAAAAATGTCCCACTATAATATATCTTAATATAAGGTAATGACCTAAATATCTAATTTCTTAAAAACAATAAACAATTGAACATTTGACATTATCACTAAATTTTCTCCTTGAAAAATAACAAAGATTAAAAAGTGACTGTAAAAAATAATTTAAATAATTGTAAGTTTTTTTTCAGCTTCCTTGCTTTTGAATAATCAATAACTGACTAATCGCTGCAGGTCCAGGAATGTGGAAGACGAGTAGCAGATGTCAGACTCTTGGCTTGGCAGTGAGTTTCACCTGCTAGAAATACAGAAGTACGACAGAGCAATATTGCATGCAATTTTGTATTAAACTGCACTGTGGTTTATACAGTGGCTGACTGTAATGTGTCTTTTTGTGTTGGAAGTGTATTTCATGAGTTGTGTATTATTGTAGTTGTTATGTAGCAACAGCAGACATGAGACTCTTGGACTGGCAGTGTGAGTTTCAGCCGCTCGGGCAGTAAGAGCAGTACTAACTCTAAGGAATTACATTGGTTGAACACCTTACTATAGTGAACAACATTACACTGAGTGTCTACCAATTTCTAATGTCCACCATAGCTGCAAGCAGTTTGACTTCTTTATAACCCAATACATGTGTTTTCATGGATTTACTGTAAACTTGCTAATAATGCACAACCTCTTATTTAATCCATTTAATTTGGCACAGGGGTGTACTATATGAACTCTAAGTAATAACACTGAATAAAGCAGTAATATTAAATGCAACACTGTGTACAAGTGTGCACTGCTTTGATGGAATTAATAAATATTTTATCAATCCATCTATTTTCTACTGCTTATTCCCTGAACAGGGTAACATGGTATTTCGTCCCATAGCTAAATCAAATTATGCTTTTAATGACAGTAAAATTGCATTTTTCAATCATAACTTTCCAAATCAAAAAGAAATGAAAGTTTTGTTTCACTGGCCCTAGCATCAGGGGAGTTTATTCAATGTGTTAGGCATTGATCTACCACAAGGTGGCAGTCATGTATGCGCTGCGCTGTATTACACCCCTGCAGAGGAGCATTTTACACTGAGCGGTTCACACTCTGTACCACAGAATCACTGGAAGCAGTTGGTTGACTTTAAGAGTTGTGTAAGCTTCAGGGCAGGCGTTTCTCACAGAAAGAGTCAACGCAGATCATTATACTAAGAGAAAAACAAAATTCTTGCTTTAGAAAAGGAAAGCCTGCAGAGCTGTTTGTGGTTTCTTGATTTGGTTACAGGCCACTGCAATGTGAATGCAGATGTCCCTCAGCTACCATTACAATAATACATTAAACTGGTGAGCGTTATTTTATCTGGCCATGAAATAAACACGTTTAACTTGCACCTCATATACAATTTTTGCCTTCTCTTGTACTGATAAGGAATAATTTCTAGGTGGAGTTAACAAGTTTCCCATCACAAAACAAAACAATACCTCCATGAACAACAAACTATAATTGCAGTGATAATATTAGGGTTAAAGGTAAAGAGTAAGGAAAGAACACTAATAGACATCAACTTCACACTATTGCTTTCAACCTACAGGAAGACTGGATGTAGATATGCAAATTCACTACTAAGGGATGTGCAAATGAAGGGTTAAACAAGCGTGTTTGTGTGTACGATTGTGTAGTGTGTCCCTACATCCATAACAGTGACATTTTCAAGGCATAACAAGAACAGTGTATTACTTCTGACACTGTAAAGTTGTTACAGTGTTAGTAGTGATTACAGTGCATCACAGACATATCTCTATCTATGTCCCATGAATATAGATTCTTGATTCCATTTATACCAAGCGATAAAATTCCATTTTTGTTAAATAATAAACATTAAACACATTTTTTTTGCCAAACATAGTGCTTGTTTTGTTTCCTAACCTCTTTGCAATAAATTTGGCAAAGGAATGCAATCGTCTCAGCTGAATCTGTAATCAGAAGGACATTTCTATCACAATCACACCTCTTCAAGACATTAATAACAAGAAGTCCTCTCAATACATAACATAAATCTCTGTCCAGCAACCATGATATACTCCACAGGAGAAATGAGAAACCACAGGTTTGGCTGATACAGTATATTGTTCACAACAGTAGCAGAAAGAGTTGCTGGAAAATGAAAAAGAGGAAACTGCAGGTCATTTATGATAAAAGTAGTTGAAGATACTGGTTGTTTACCATGGTATTTGTTTGGTACCAAATAAAAATTAAGGTACTGTCAGCTTTTCTGAAGCCCATTAGCTGCTGAACCTGTAATGCCACATCACACTGCATCAGAGCTTATTCACGAAGTTCATAAAACAATATGACAGAAAGGGCTTCATGATATACATCATCTTGGTGTTCCAGCTGTTTACAAATCTTCGATCCACTCCGGGAATTTTAAGCCAGGTGTAAATGGAACTCACAATAGGAAATATCCAATACTTAACTTTCTAATGTTGATATATGATCCTAACGTGAACACATAATCTGAAAAGCATTAGTGTAGTGTAGTTACATACATTGGTACAGTGAGAAGTGCCTTGGACAGACAGTTTCCAGCCAGTCCAGACAAATCAGTAAAGTGCCTTATAACAAGTTATTGCATAATCTGATGTCTGTCTTATTGCTTCCACTGAAAGCAAGAAGGGCAAAGCACTCCCATATCGGAGTGCAGCAGGCTGACGGAAGTGTACAGTTAGAATATAAAAGGGGAAAAAAGTGAAAACCATTTTGACACAGTGCTGTAGTCAGACATCTTGTCAAAAGGCCAAAAAAGTCATTTTTTGTTAATTCACATAATGTGTTATCAAATTATATAGACAACAAGGTCACTCATTGTTTTTTTGCTCTTTCTTATTTCATGAAACCACTTCAGCCTCTGATAAAGTGCTTTACTGTTTGGATGTGAGGCTAGGTTAGGCTCTTGAGATGTGAGTCCTTGCGTAGGCGTATACTTCTCTGTGTGCTTGTGTGAGGCCTTCAGCTGGCCAGCTGCCTGTGGGTGTAACAGGTTAAGTCTCCCACTTTTATAGCAGTGACCTCTCATAATACAAACCACAAAGAACAGGGACTATAATTTTCCATTGGCGTTTTAACATCGGCCTCACCTCAGCTGACTTATAGCAAGGTGAAAAACTGACTTTATTGACATTTTCAGCCTTGTAAGTAGAATTCTATATTTTGATTTTTTATACTACATCATATATTTTTGTTTTTTGCACCAAAAAAACATAGTAACTGTTAGAAATGCTTCACCTAAGATTTGTGTTTCAGAAATAAGACAGTGTTTTAACACTTTTTTCAGTATAGCCTCATATTGAAGTTATTTGTTAAATGGGACCAAGCGAAAAATTTCAAGCATTTGCTAGTCGTAGACAACACAGAATAATAAAGCTGGCCAGCGGGACTCTGCTAACGGGCCTATGGGAAAGTCGTACAATCTTTTCCGAACATTAATGCATTGGATGCATGTTTTATTACAAAATAAAAGTGCCATTAAGATATTTATTTTTACATACATTCCCTGACAGTCTTTATATTCTCTTGCAGCTCATCTTTTAGGCTGTATTCATTTACATGTTTGGCCTGTAGCACAATAACAAATGTGTTCTGCATTTTTAAGCTGTGTTTTTGAGGCCAGCCATATTAAAAGCTGGCCAACTGGAGTCCACATTTAAGAGTGGAAATGAGAATTTAAATTGATCTGAAGAAACTCATTTGTCGCTCTCACCAGTTATAAAAAATTAGGCTGTGTCTCAGTGAAATGCCAACTTCCTAAGAGATTGTTTACTTATTTGAGTAAAATCAATAAAAACCAAAAAGCTGTAATATTTTGAATTGCTGTGTATGTATTAGCTTTTAACTATATTGTCTCAGTAGTATGTTTAAAAGCAATGCTCTCAAAGGTCCCTTCAATCACTCTAACCTGTTTAAAGGGTTACAACATTGCTGCAATGATGGGAGGGGCATTGACAAGCCTTAAAGTTGTCAGGCTGTTGTGCAGGGTAATGAGACCATACAGAGAAACACAGAGATGTTCTTGTACTGTGGTGCAACATGTACTCATATGATGTTATACAAAATGCACACATGCTAAAAATGCATTGGTTATTAGTCAGAAGCAGCACGATTAAGTTCATTCCTTTCTACATGGAGCTGGATCATCTGGGGATTGTCTTTAATGAAGGTTAGGGTATTTAGTTCTTGCTGTGTTTTTTCCTTTTTTATATATGTTTTTTTTTTTTTTTGGTGTTTATCCTCCCACCAGCAGAGAGAGCAGAAGCAGAACAGGCACCTGTGTTTATCTAAAGCAAAACAATAAAACCTGTGCAGAACTGGATCCCTCTGTCTTCTAAGGAAAGCCCACTTGTCAGCCTTTGTCAGCCAGCAGGTAAATCCTAATACACCTGAAGCATTTAAAAACCAAGCATGTTAAATGTGGGTTCAATCTGAGCACAATGAGTCAGAGAATAAAAGTTAAATGGATTAAACTAAATTGTAAAACTGTACCAACATTCCTCCAGAACATCTAATACGTGAATGTTATAGTATAATTTTAATAGGCAGCGTTTAAGATAAAGAAATCAAAAAGCTTAACTTTACCCAAAATGAAATCCAATGAAGAACTGGCTTTTTTCATGTTTGGTGATGTTTTATCTCAGTGGAGAAGAGCTGCATTTCAGCATGTTTGTGCTGCTCATTGTGGTAGTTTATGTTCAAATTAATGTGGACACCAAAGTTTTTGTCCGTTCTCAGTAATCAGGTTTAATTTGGAAACCTGGATTAAAATTAAATAAACTCTGTACAATAGTTTTTCAACTGAGACCATAAACAACAGTTTAGTGTGGATTTTAGATTAAATTTGGTAATCAAGGATAAACTTGAGGATATGATATGTGTCTTTAAGAAACATCATTAGATGAGCGTTATAGACAGCCCATAAAAATAAAGAAATATAGTTTAAAATATTTTGCACAGATGAAAAGATCAAATCTCGAATGTGAAGATTCTAAAAAATGAGGCCGGGGACGAGACTTGCTTAAACAGAAAGATAGATATGGTTATATTGTGTAAACAAAGTGTTTAGTTCAGTAAGATGTAGAGCTGAATTCAGGGATGGTTGGCATTTTGTCAGACATCTGCTGTTGTTGTTATACAGCTGTATAACAGATGGGCTTTCACGTTAGAGCGCGAGTGATCCAGGCGGAGCACTTTTCATACTTCCCAAATCTCAAGCATGATTTAAAATAGACATTTATAAATTGTATTAGTTAGCCGCTAGTAAGATCAAACAGTCCACCAATAACAGCTTTTTCTCTGAGCGTGTACATTATTCTAACATATATACAAACATACAGACATACGTTGCATTATGCTTAAGCCTTTGGTGTTCCTTTGTTGTCAGCTTTGGCTCCTGAAAGTCCATTTTCTGTGTTGTCATTCCCTGAGGAGCTCACCAGGCACTCTTTACTGCAAGGGACAGACAAGCCAAAGGTTAAGATGAGTGAGTAGCGTAAATTTGATTAGGGCTTTACCTTTGGTTAGGCATTGAGCTATTAAGTCTGAAGCTGAACAATTACAATAGGTTTGGCTAAGTAATGGAAAATGTCTTCATGTTTTTATCCAGTAAAAATAAGATATTTGCTGAAACTACTTTTTCTCTGGCTCTAAACTCCACAGTCAGAGTTGCATTATTGTAATTTATCTGAATTTAATTGCCCCAAAAAAACAGAATCAGTTTCATTGAGCTTAATAGCATTTGGCAACACATCTGTTAAAAGTGGTAACATTCCACTGGATTAAATTTATGAAAAAATGACAAGAAAAGTGCTAATGAATCATTTAAATTATTAAATAAAAGTTAAGATTAGAAAGAAAACTGAAAAATGTTGTATATCTATATTATCTGGCTTAAGACAATAAGTGTAGGCAAATATTTGATATTTCATAACTGTGGAATTAGAAAGAACTGCATCCCTCTCAAAACTGAACAAACCTTCTGTATTTAATAAGAAATTAGTTTTTGTAAATTACAACAAACTAAAGTCACAGAGAAATTTGTTATTACAAAGTAATTTCTGCCTCCACAAGTAACATGACTGATACACAAGTTCCTCATTTGAGTCAATTCTGAAACATAAAACCCAACACATTAGGCTACAACTTATTTCTGACACAGGATAGGTCAGGTAAGCAAATATTAAATACATTTATTAAAACATACACACACATAAGCACATACAACCCATAAAATACATTCAAAGTGGTAGGAGTTCGGCAAGGGGGTGTCCAAAGTCAGTCCTTGAGGGCCACAATCCTGCAAGTTTTCCATGTATCCGTGGTCCAACACAGCTGAGTCAAGTTAATCAGTCATTATGCTGAACTTCATTGGCCTTTGTGCTCATTTAATGAAAGCCAGGTGCGTTGGAACAGGGATATATAAAAAAATCTTCAGGACAGCGGCCCTCGAGGACCGACTTTGGACACCCCTGATTTAGACTGACACAGTTACTTGTATTGACTCTCCAATGGTAACAAAATGCATAGTTCTTTTTTAAACTATTGTTGGAATGGTTCCTGTATAATACATCATGGGATGCATTCACTGCTAGGATCCAAAAAGCAGTGCTGAACTTTGTCAAACAAAACCAAGTTTGTGAACAGGGATTATAGACAAATACTTTATAAACTGGACAACCCACCCAGCACGATTACTTTGAAATGATATTGAAAAGACAGCTTTACCCAACATCTAACCAACACTGTGGTTCGGTTGAAAACTGAAAGATGAAAAGATGCACGCAACCAAACTGAGGCTTGAACCAAGAATGCTCTATGAGCCAACACCACTAGCCATTACAACACCTTGCAAATAGACTGCATAGCCTACTGGTGGCTTTTTTTCAATAAAGTTGATGGAAAGGCCTGAAAACTTGTCAAATATAGCACCAACATTGTTAGGTTGTTAGCAAAGCTCCTACATGTGCATCAGTGAAATGAGGAAATCGTGCACTGCCTTTTTTCCATCCTTTGCTTGTGAACAATTAGCATCAAATTGAACATAAGTGAGTATATAACAATGAAGTAGGACAGTTTGAACATTGCAAACCCTTTTCAACCTGCATTCAATTGAAAGCAGGTTAAATACCTGTTGATTTGCAAATTATTGTGTCAAGCATTTGTGATGTTTTACACAACATCTTAACTTATTTGGACTTGAGGTGTAAAACTGGTTTAATAACAAATCATTACTGTCTATTATGGTAAATGGACTCATACTTATATAGCGCTTTTTCAGTCTTATCGACCACTCAAAGTGCTTAACACTATATAGACCCATTCACACACACACTCACACCCCCGACAGGGGGCTAGTTGGGGTTCAGCGTCTTGCCCAAGGACACTTCAGCATGTAGTCAGGGGAAGCCTGAAATTGAACTCCCAACCCAGTTGGAAGACAACTGCTCTTCCACCTGAGCTACAGCTGCCCCATATTATCAAGTATGTTAAATGTCTTCAATGCCCTTTCTATAATAGTTGGCGGTATACTCACTTCTTCTCATCATCTTTCCGCAGGAACTTAAAAACCAAGGCTTTTATCACCATGACAATGATAACCAAGCCAATGACTCCACCCAGCACCGAGACGATAATGACTGTCAATGTATTGTCAACCTCCCTCACTGAAAAGGACAGAGGGAAAGACATTGTGAAGCGGGTAGAGATAATTACACATGTTATAAACTCTCATAAATTGTGAGGAATGTATACAAGAACCTGAACATCATGCTCTCTAGTCTAAGTCTATAAGCACTGTCTTAGAATTGAGTTCATAAAGTTGTATAGTTATAGGCCAGATGCATATAGTTGTGTAGAATTTCATGGTTCAGTTTTAATAATATTTAGTGTTTGTATGAACAAGCCCGAGTTCAGCCTTCAACCAATGTGACTATTTATGTTCTATCATAAGATCAGGGTGATCACATTCAAAAATCACATTAAGAAATGGGGAGTGGGGTCGGCAACTTCTGCATCTTAACCAAAGTTTGAATACACAGCCTGCACATAATACATGTAAAGATGTAAAGATTATGCATATTATATTATAAAACACCAATGATACAAAATAAATCAGAACACACACACACACACACATTTGGATATGTGTGAAATTTTTCCATGTTACTACATAAGAGAGGAATTGCATGAAATATCCATGTTCAGGGTCTGAATAATGTATGATTACCTCACATTCTATGTATATATAAAAGTCTCTGTGACAGAAAATGCATGGGTATTGTGTTTACATTGTGTTTTGACATCTGGCTACAGATATATGCAAGTCAGCGTATCTTTACCTTGATCAACAACTATGAGAGTGAAGACAGCACTGTGATTCCGATTCTTCTCTTTAGGGTTCCTAGCAAAACAGATGTACTCTCCTTCATCCTCAAAAGTGATGTTCCACAGCAAGATAGAGATGTTGCTAGTCTTTGAGGAGCCAACAAACTCCACACGCTCATGGAAAACACTGACAACTGGCTCCACTTCCTCATTAGGAATCTCTGCTTCACATAACTGCACACACAAATATGAACTTGAATAAAAAGTAGTGCTCATAGCATGTTTATAAGTACTTTAATAACATAAGTAAACTTAGAAAAAACTTATGTTTTGCTATTTCCATAAAAGTTATGCAATTGCAATTGTTTATGAGCACGTGTTTGTTTATACCTTATGGAGAGTTCCATTATCATTGTATTTCCAGTTGAAGTAGAGGTTCTTGATGCCAATACAAGAAGAGTAAGTGCAGGGCAGCAGAACTGTGGAACCATTCATTGCTTCAATTACTGAAATTTTACCAGTTGAAACCTCCAATCCACCAGCACTCCATACTCCTGAATAATAAGACAAGGAAGAAGTAAAAACAAACAAATAAAAATAAAAGCACTAATAAACATTTTATTTTTGAGAAACACAAAAAAAACCACTGTGACTTTGTGCTATAGAGACCACACGGAGGTGTACAAGATGAGAATAACTCATTTAAATCTTTTAGTTAGCTTGTACCATGTGTAGTTCTTAAACAAGGCTTACTGCGATTCTTAATTTGTTTTTGTTTTTCTGTATCACCATAAACTGTTCAACAGATGCTTTATCTTTTCTGATCATCTCTGAATGTTTTCATAGCTGCTTTCTGTCTTTAAATATCTTCCCATGTTGTATTTCTAAAATTATTTTTTTTCTGATGTGGCTGCAGTTTTATTATTGTCATCATTATATTTAATTTAACTGACAGGAACAAAGACAAAAAGTCTTTTCTGTTTGCCTCATAAACAGGTCTGCATACTTTTTCAGTTAAAATGAGGAGAGACAACATGAAAGTATAGAACTAAATATTACAATAATACAGAGCTGTGCTGTTTCCTCATTGCTTTCTGTCCACTCTGACATGTAGAGATCATGGAGATATTTGAGCCCCATACACATCACAGACCTATTCATACTGTCTTCTTCTGTTTATATTATATAAAATGGTTCTTTTGTGTAAAACAGAAAGTTTTTTGTTTACCTGCAATACGAGAAAACAAAAAACTTTCTGTCTTACACAAAAGAACCGTTTTATATAATATTTAAATGTTCAGTACGTCTAATAGCTTAAATATGGTTATGAAATAAGTAATGAAACAAGATAATTTCACATATAACTGCATTCATCTTGTATTAATACGTCCCTGAGATCAGTTCCACATATTACCTGGTGTCATTACCAGGTGTCATTATGCTATTTGCCTAAAACAGCCACTGTGAACTTGTAAAAAAAAAGATGAAAAATGTTAAATGAGAAAATGTTATTTTCTTGTATTCTAATGGAAAAAATTATAAAAAAATATGTTCATTTTGACTGATGAATAACAGTATAATTGTAAATATAGAGATAAATACAAGCTGATGTGTTTTTTATAGATGTTGATATATGCCTGGGGTTGTCCGAAGACCCCTGCTTCATACACCAGGCTTTACTTTTTACCCACAGGATCTCCTAAATATGTTTAATCAGATTCAGATGCATGCATTTTGAAGTTCAGTTCAACACCTTGAATGTTTTTTTTTTTTGTATCCTTACAAAATCCTGACTAATTTCTGCTGTTCAAACAAGACACACCATCAAATGTAATCCATAATGTCCGTGTGGCAGCTTTGCTGAGATGATGGTCTGGGACAGCTCGTGCAAGCATGATCCACATACTCTTTAAATAAATGTACACAGTACAGTGAACAGTGAGGTAGATGGAAAAAATACAGCAGGATGTTGGAAATAATTATTATATTATTATTATTATTATTAATAGTATTAATATTAATAGAATAATTATTAATTCATTGACTTTCAAAGACTTGTGGAAATCTACCTGAAAAGAAATTAAGAAACAAACGTCTTCCTAATTTATTACTCTGAATTCTTCTAGTCATCTGGCATTGTGATGCCATGATGACTGCTCTTTTGGTATTTGATTCTTGCTAGAACTGTTATTTCGGCAATGACAGCTGGTGTAATTCTTAGATCGTTGCACTGATGTCTCTCACACTTGGCGTCTATTTTTAAATGCTCTCCTCATTCTGACCTGTACAGGATCACATTGCACTTGAACATGGTTAGACTACATGTAGGCCTATATGTAAAAGACTTTCATCTACTTGTAACTAATTTAACACATTAGTATGGAACTCTGCAATCCCTCTCATCATGTTGAATTAAATTATTGTTTATTATCAAAACATGGGTATTAGAAGCTTTTAAAATGCTGTAGTTTACATTAAAGGTGACACACATTTACTCATTTTTTGCAGTATTTTAGCTAAAAAAATCATGGCTACTGTGATTACATTCGTTCTATGTGAAAACTAAACATGCAACATACTGCATGTGATTATTTTTTTTCCAATTGTGATATGTTTATAACAGAGATGTGTCAGAAAAAACGTGGCCATAGTTTCTTTAATGCACAGCAGGAACTCTGTGGACATCTTATATTTTTGCAATATTTTGAATGATCAGATTATCCAACATAATCCATCACTTCGTCATTGTAAAGCAGCCTTTATAGATCCTCCCTTATTTGCTCATAATTCTAAGATTATATTGTGCTGTGTCTGCTGGTCAAACTATTAGTAACACTGATGTGGGCTTTACTCTCACAAGTTCTCAGGCCATTTAATAGTATTTGCAACTGCACTTTGATTTTTTTACATCTTGTGTTGAATAAAGGCTTTGTGATTCACTAGTATTGCGTATTTAAGACTTGAAAAAGCTGACTATCCCCTTAAACTTGAAATAATAATTATAATAAAAAGAGTTATTAGCCTTTCACTCACTATAACATCCATCCATTATCTGTACCACTTATTCCTGAAGGGCTGCAGGTAGCTGGAGCCTATCCAGCAGTCAATTGTCAGTAAGGCAGTCAGTAAGTCATAGTTTTAATACGCTCAATCCCATTAAGGGTCGCCAAAGCTGGAGCCTATCCCAGCAATCATTCGGGTGAGAAGTGGGGTACACCCTGGACAGGTCCCCAGTCCATCACAGGGCCAAACAGTATATTGTGTTTTACTTATTTTAGTCAATTATTTTACTGAGGAAACTTCTTTATCACTATTGTGATTATTTCTTTTGTATGCTGTATGTATTCAACACTGAAAACAGCCGTAAAAAGTAAAAATAATTTAAATTCTATTAATCAGTTTGGGAACCAAGACAATGTGTCATCCATTCTGAGCAAGATAAAGTGAAAGCTCGCTACTTTGTGAAAAACATATTAGCAAAGCTTTGTGAGTCAGTTGGACTGATGCAAATAACCAGATTACCATCTTTGTTATTTGCACATAATTGTCTATTGTGCATTTTTCTTATATGTTAATTAAATTGCATTTTTAATTATTTTGTGAATGTTTTGTCATTGGTGGTCAGAAAACAGTATTTTTCACAAAGACTGTATGTATTCTTCTGCAGCTAACCTGTTAATGTAGTTATATATTATTTTTTATTCATTTGTAATTAATATTTTTTACATTTTATTTTATATATTCCCCCAATAGAGGAAACTCTTGTGATTATTTATTCTCCATTTTTCAGCATCTTTCTTTGACAAGTCAGCCATTACAATTTGAAAACTATTTGCTTTATTTAAAATACCTTGTCTCTGTTAGCCCTGATAGTGCAGTCCAGTCGAGCCGATCTGAGATCTATTACGTTTTTTTATTTTAATTCAAATCCTAGTTTGTTGACATGAAAGGTCCCCTTTATTCATTGAGCTGTAAATGTGCAATGAGGTCTGAGTAAAATCAAAGAAGCAGACTTGGTCTACCCTCAACTGCTATTCTCAGTTAGTGGACCAAATACAGCAGGCCGTCTATAAAGCAAAGTACATTTTTGGTTCAATGTGGGTAAACAGAACCAAAACATATGTACATGTGGGATGAAACGTCTTACAACCAGACAAGGCAAAATTTTGAAAAAAAAATTATCCTCCCACCCTAGATCTTACTTTGACAGAAACAGAATTGTCCTTAAAATTGTCCTTGGTTGATTGTTTTGTCTTCTCCTTCAGTGAATATTGCCACAGCACCTCCTCTGGTGAGGTGTGTAATTGGTCATGTCTGAATTCAAATGAGTAGTTCAGCATGAACCCAAACATGGACCGGAAGAATCCTGCACCCCTCAAACTAGACCGAGTTCCCCAATAGAACCAAGTCTAGCTGACTATCCCGTCCTGGTTCAAATACAATCTTGATTTCTCTCTCTTGTATCTGGTCTTGCTCTTCCTTAATGGACTACTGGAAGTTTGTTTTTCAAGTACTGGGCTTTTTTCTACACTCTTTTTTCAGTCTCTATCTAATACTTGTCTCAGAACTTGCTCCTAAGGGGCTCCATAAATAAAAACACATGTGATTTGAGACCATACTTCATGTTTTATGTCTTTATGTGGGATGCAGTGGTAGAATCAATAACTTTAGTTTAAAGTTTAAAAAGTTAGAGTATCTCTATAATTGGTCAAATGTTGAATTGACTTTCACCCACTATCCATATTTGGCACAATAATTGATGTTTTGTAAACCCTGGCACTCCAGAACAACATATACATGGGAAAAGCAAAGAGGCAATGGAAACTTCCACCACTCACAGTTCATTTTCATCATCAACTAGAAGCATGATTGTTTATATATCTGAGAAGAGTGCTTAGAAATAGATCTCACACCTCCCTCACTGGTCACGTCTGCTGACCACTATCACTTTTCTCTTCATCGCTTGGCTCTTCTCTCTACTCATCTCCTGTGTTTACAGTTTGTCCTTACAACACCTTTGAGTTCACTTACTGGAAGAGCTTGTATTGGGTCTATGTGTACATGTGGTTTTACAGTATGTGTCTCTCAGCTCTAGTGTACGTCTACAGCAAGTGCATATCCACTAGTGAATGTGTGTGCACCAGTGATAGCACAGAATGTATGATATTTTTAGTTCCACTATCAAGTATCTCCTCGTCCCAGTTGGGAAACATCAATATCTGAATCACTGATGGTAGAAAAAAGCAACTGACTGTAGCTATGTGTGTGTGTATGTGTGTGTGTGTCCTTGGTTGATTGTCAAGGTGATCTTTTTTTTTTCTTTTTTTTAAAGTAGGCCAATGATTGAAGGGTTAATGTGTTTCAGAGTGAACCCATAGGGAACAGACCGAGGACACTCTTACCACTATGAGAAAGAGAGAGAGAGAAAGAGAGGGGGGGGGGGGGGTAGAGTGATGGAACGAGTGAGAGAACGAGGGAAAAGAAGGGGAATAAAAAGGGAAATGATCAAAGAATAAGAGGTAACAGAGGTGGTACAGCATGTAGAAAGTGAATGAAAGGGTCACACAGGATTAAGGAGGAGTGGTTATGGGAGAGGTGAAGGAAGTGCAATGTATATACTACGATGACTGAGGATGGTTTGGATCAGAATAACATCCAGCAGCTATGTAACTCCATCATTAATGCTGCTGAACAAGATAGAGTTGTGTTTACGTTTCACACCAGCACACCAAGTGTTTGAAATACGATTGCCAAACAGCCAACAACATGCAGACTAATTATCACATTTACATGCCATCTAGTGGTGAAACATTAAAGATAACTGCTCTACTATAGTCGTATTGTATAGTATAGATAACTGTTCATGTTTATTACTTAGACAAATCTCTTAGCTTGACTAATGTTTCTTTACTTTAAAAGCATGGATAGAAGAAATATTGTATTACTAATTCAAAATTTACTACGAGACAGAGCTGGAGGAATACACAGCCTGTTCATAAAAAAAAAAAAAACTTTCTTGAAACCTTAGACAAATTTAAGCCCAACATTTCAGAACCACTCACATATATCATACACCCTAACCCCCAGTCAGGACCATGCACATCTGTAAAAGGTCTTTTAAAGCTAAACTGTCATATGTTCCTACACATAACCAAGTCTTTCCTTCTGTCTGGTACCACATATTCAATCAACTAATGAGTTCTTGCTGGTCCATGAGCCACACACTGCATGTTGTTGAGGCGTTTCTGACATGACCCGTAACAACTATAGCAAGTGTTCACCGATGATTGGCTCAGAGGGTTCAAATTTTCTTTCCTTATTTAGGTTCATTTTGCGTAGTTTATTCTATCAATTCTAAGGATATTGTTTTTGATCTGACAACAGCATATTTTTCTAACTTTTTAGTCCTCGCTTTTGAAGAGACATACTGTTGACCTTTCAGCACAGTGTAATAGTTCTGTTCTTCAATAAGCCTTTCTCTACATGGCACAATGTGCACAAGCTGTATTTCTTTTATGAAATTATGCCTTTAAATCAATTACCCACTCTTGTATTTGTGTCATAAATTCTAACAATGCACAGCTTCCAATATAGCCTAAATCTAGAAAGACAATTTGGGATATGGGGGCACAATTGGACGCTACACCAAAATCAGGGAGTGTATGAGAAAAAAACACGATCACCTCTGCACCACTACGTCACTACCAGTAAAACAGTGACGACACTTCTGAATCTTCATTTAGACAAATACTTGTTTATGTGTTCTAAAAGTTATTTATCTGTTTCTTTCTGTTATCTTTATCCTCATAAAAAAGCTTCTGTATTTCAGAAAGTAGTCTACAGTTGGGGAGAGTCATATATCCAGTGCAGCACCTATGTTTAATTTATATGCAGCTAAAAGTTGATTATTATAATCTTTGATTGTCAGAATTGCAATAAATAAATATTGCAGGTGATGGCATTACAAATTTGAATCTATGTACATAAAAACAATGAGTGCTAAAGCAGAGGTGGTAGAACAGCAGTTAGTAGTGATAAAAAGAAAAGCCACTGATTTACTGGAACAGCTAAGAACCACCTTTTCAGACTAACAAAAATAAACAAAACAACACCAAAAGAAAGAATACAGAAGATGCTGAAGGCAAATAAACTAATTTAAATTGATTAACAATTCAATCATACACTAAGTTAGCTTTAACCCCCCTCCTCTCACAGAACAACAGAAACACAATGTCCTGGTGTTTGCAAATGATGTTCTGGAAGAAAGAGGAACACCATGGCACCTACATAGAGGACTATAACTCACCAAGCAGCAATGCCACTGCCAACCCAGCATGGAGTAGATCCCCTGATCTCAGCCGACTAGAGACACTCGAACCGGTGCTGTCCACTGACGCCATGACACCGACACCACCTGTCTGTCTGGGGTCTTGTCTGTCCCTCTGTATGCACACAACGTCCTTGTTAATGTGTCTCCTTGTCTGCTAGTGACAGCCTGTGCGTTTGACTTATGCGCCTCTGGAGCAAGGTGGGACACTGAGCTATACAGCTGGAGACAGAGTGTGAGGTCCTGCTCTTAGTCCCTCCCTCTTCTCTCCTCCCCTGCACTCTGTCCCAACAATGAGCAGAGGTACGAAGCGCAAAAAAAGGAGGTCTGTTCTGTCCACTTGTTCCCTGCACTGCCCTGCAGCAGCCCACAAAAGCAAAGGACGACACAGACAAAACAATGCAGCAGCTAGATGAGGAGTCTCTGTCTATTTGCCTTCCATTATCCAGTATAGCAGAGTGTGAAGGAAAAGGCTGAGCAGCAGCGTAGCAGCGCAGAGTCAAGCAGCTGCAGGAGCCAGGGAAGCAGGCTGGCTGGCAAACCCCATAGGGGGGAGACATTGGCTGTAAAAAGGGAGGAGAACACACGGGAGGCAGGGTGGGGGGATACTGGAGCAGAGCCAGAGCAGAAAAGCAGAAAAGTGCGTGTCCCTTCAGCCAGCACAGGGAGGAATGAAGGGGAGAGGTGTACTGCAGAGGTAGAGGTGAACAGGGAGATGGGGAGGGAACAAGTCAAAGATGAGGAGTGAGTAGGGGTGACGTTTGCTCCCATATGAGCATGCATACACATATGCACCCAGCAGAGTAAAGGCTGAATCAGCCTTTCTTAATAAGGACTCAGAGTAGGACGCAGGCTGGGTGGTTCACTCAGACCAGGCAACTCTGTTTTTAATGGATCCTTTACGAACGTCTCCACTTTCACGCTTCTCTCATTTCATCTCTACACTACAGTACTGGCACACTAATGCACTGGCAGGCTCTGATTTTATCATATGACAAGTTTCCTTTCATTTACTCCTGGTTTATCTGTTTTCCCTCTTCCCACCAGCAAGACTAGGATTTAGAATTAAATTAATTTCCGTGTAATTTGTTTAATAAATTATTTTTAAAGCAGTTTTACTGCAGCATACAAGTGTTTATGGTGTGTTTTAGTATATAAATAGCATGTAGTAAGATTTGAGTTGAGAATAAATCAATTCATTGGAAATCAATATAAGAAAAATGTATTTTTTACCTAAAATGTTATATTTTTTTAGTTAATTTTTACCTACTGTGTAGTGTCCCAGATTGGAGATAGGGCTGTAAAGCATTTTGCAGGATGCAGTTTAAAATGAAAGTTTTGAGCAAGTTTCCGATTCATATGGATCTGTTCTTACCTAAATAACAACATCAAGCTGAGCCCTTAAATGTGGTATGGAGGAATTATGACTTGTGTGAAAGTTTCCAAATTAAAGCAAACATTACTCTGAGGAGTCATTCATGTGCTCATGATGTTTTCAAGACTAAAACTTTGTCCAATACCTGCATAGACGTCATGGTCCTTTTTGTCTCTGTTATGTATGTACAGTATATATATATATATGTATGTATGTATGTATGTATGTATGTATGTATGTATGTATGTATGTATGTATGTATGTATG
>JBAMHV010000009.1:19702342-19718945 GCA_037177535.1 Pseudomugil gertrudae
TGAAAAGGTGATTTGCGGCAATAGGACTCCAAACAGAGAAGCTGCAGAGGCCGAACTGTCTCCTGAATTGGGCCCATTCTGTTTTTTTTTAGCTAAGAAGATTTTGTATTGGGAAATTGGACAAGAATCAGATTTTTGTGCATGTAAACTGGCTGTTTTGTCAAAATTTGGAAAAGTGTAAGGAATGTTTTAGAATAGTCTTAAGCAGACATTGAAGCTTGTAAACATTGTCAGGTGGAGTCTCTTACTTGTGCCATCCTTTTGACAGCAAAATTCAGCTGCAGAGGAAGAGTACACTTGTAATAACCTGTATCTATGCCGAGACAGGCACACTGTAAAAAGACATGGCTTTAAGGCGACTTAGAAATCACTATATTCATCTTATGTAAAATCAAAACATTTCAGCACTTAAACTCAGGTAGTAATGTTTTAACTTCATAAGCTCTGCCTCCACAGACATCGTTTGTTTATACTTAGCTGTGCGTAAGTCATATATAACTTTCCCTAAAGCTTTGAAGTACAATTAAAATCACATATATTGAAACAGTGAAAGCAAAAATAATATTTTTGATTAAATCCATTCTTTAAAATACATTGCTATTTGAATTTTTAGGTCATCAAGCCCAGTCCTAGCCTGTCGTACATTTTTCAGTGAATATGGAATTCACCATTACAACAGAGACAGATGTTATTTATACTTATTTGGAGATATAAATGAATGCAGGTTTGGAGTTTAAATCCCTGACTTGTTTCAAGGAAAAAAAAAAAGTTGCCTATAGTCTCACAGAACCAAACTCACATAGACACATTCAATCCACATACATACAAAATCTCACTTGAGTGTATTAGGCAGACACACACACACATGGAGAGAGGATGGCTGCATCTGTCAGCTATGATCGACGTAGTGGTTACTAGTGTCTTCTTAAGATGGTGCGCATGTCTGAAAGAAAACAGAGTGAAAATATTCTTTTATTTAAACTGGTAATAACTATATATACAGTAACTGTGTGCCCTAATAAACAGAGCCCTCAAGAGATGAAACCAGGTTGTAGATATATCTGGGGCAGAGAGCACAAAGAAGCAGATGCATTTTTCATATTCAAACAATTATAGTAACTGCATTTATTTGACTACTTTTGTGGGACTTGCAACTTTTTCTTCATGTAGGTGCTTAAGCCAAGTTTCCATTGTGTTTTAAACAGAATCTATTTAATGACTTTAATGGCTACATATTTTCTCCTACCAAGTAACATAGCGTGAAATCCTAAAGGTGATGTTTTGGCTGCTGAAGCAGTAATATCTCATTGTGGTTAGTTGATTAGTTATGGCATTCATTTTGGGAATAATGCTGATATTTCTGTTTTTATGAAGCCTTAGAGCTTCATGAAGTGCTTTAGAAAGGTTTTTTATAAAAATACATAACTCTAAAAGTAAGTAAATAAAGAGTCCATTAGACATGATCAGGTATTTACCACATGAGTTGTTGAGGATGGAAGCTCCAGAAAGTTTGGGTCAGTCAAACGATCCAGTTATGGTTGTCTATAGGGAAATAAAAGAAGGATCAGACAATGAAAGTTAAAGTTGGTTATTTTGGTGGTTTATAGCATTTCCTCATGGTATGCAGGTAATGTTTATAATGACAATAGACTGATGATAGACTAATGAATGACAACATGGTGCCATAACCATTTCTGATTATGGCACCGTGTTTCTGCTCCTGCAGAACATGCTTCTTCTTGTCTCTGCAGTGGTTCCTGTTTTCCAAATGTAGCATTTGCTTATCAAACGTGGGGTGACACAACTCATCAGGTCAATGTCTGGCTGGACAGACATTAACACGTTGTGCACACCAGCCATTGTGATGGCAGTTCTGACACATGCCTTCATTTGTGAACTGGAGAACTGCCAGTATAAACTAAAAAAAAAGGGACCTACCATTAACAACTGCTTGCTTTTTAGCTTTTTGACAGAGTTTTTAGGAGGGTTTGGGAAAGATTTCTTACTTGGTTCCCTCTTCTGCCACAGCTTCAGCCTCAAGTTTCCCCTCTTCCTCCATCTTTTCCTCTGAAATCAGTTCTTGCTTCCGGTGTCGGCGAAGACATTTCACCACCACCATGGAGAGGATCAGTAGAGCTAATGCCCCGCCCACTGATGCTCCAATAGCAACTGCAATAGTTGAATCTCTTGGAGGGGGAACTGAGGAAAAGGAGAAGAGAGGGTCAAGCATTTTTATGGCAAAAAATAGAAAGGAAAGCAATACTGTCTAAAAGCTGCGCAGGGCCGATTAAACAGAGTGGAAAAGTAAAGTGCTGCTGAGTTTGCTCATGTCCTGAAGTGTGTGTGTGTATCTGAAAGAGAAAAGAGAAAGGCTAGGAAACCAAGGTTCACCTCCTGCATGTCATTAATAAATAAAAAAAAGCTGACTCACCACCAGTACATCCACATGCTCATGGAAAAACACACACCCACGGGCACACAAAATATTCTACACATACCTAACATGTACAATGTATCTTTTGCAATTGTAGCTGCACAATGCAGCAAAATCTGAAGTTTAAAAAAAACTTCTGACTGGGTGTGTCGGTACAGATGTCAGAAGGATTTTTTGGGATGTGTCTCTATGTTTGAGATAATATTTGCAACTTACGCTCTGTGACAACATTGAGCTGAATGACTCCATGTCCTTGAATGCGATCTGGGGGATTTCTCACGTAGCAGTTGTAGATCCCCTGATCCTCCAGTTGAACATCTGATAGAGTTATTGTCAAGTCATTCTTGTCCAGATTCCCAGTAAACATGACTCTGTCTCCAAACCGGTATGAAGGAAGTGGTACCATTCCTTTTTTCTTTAAGTAAGTCATAAACTATGGAGAAATGAAAAAAGAGGCTGAAAACTGGCTTTGATAGATGCATATTTAAACATTTAGATGTTAAAAGGATCATCTATGTTACCATTTCCTCTGTGTCATTAAGTGATTCCTGATAGGTCCAATTCATAGCAAACTTGGTGAGATCAATTTTATAGCAGGACGTGAATGTGCAGGGAATTGTCACAGTTGTTCCATTAAGTGCATTGATGTCACTGGGCACAATTACTTCCATGCTTGAACAACCTGTAAACAAAAACAATGTTATTAATACTCAAAAAAATGCATAAAATCTTATTTTCTTAATCTTTATTGTTTAAATGTTTTATACCAGGAAAATGATTAAATAGTATTATATTTTAAATCTAAATCTATTTGAAGAATAGTTTAATCTGCAATGTTATACTGCTGGTAGAACTGCAGGAAAGACTACCATAATCAAAACACATCTGGCTTCAAAACATCTAGAAAATTGAACATACTACAGCAGTGGTTGTGCTCAACTATATTTCTTTTTTAATTGTTATCAAGTTAATCAAGTTAATTTTCTCATTATCTCGAAACAAGTAGGATTGATTTCTCATGATAACAAGATAATTTATCTAATTTTCAACAAGATGATTACGATGTTACAAGTTACTGCGTTACATTTGAGTTCATTGATCAATAGAGACCTGTGACAGCTGGGGGGAGGGGCTACATTCAAAGCATATATACGTGCAGCTTTGTGGATGAGTGATTGGTAAAACCTAATAGAAATACACAGCACAATTTCAGCCTTTGTCAAACGTGATACAAAAAAATCCGGTTTATTGATAACTTGGCTAAACCTGAATGGCGTGACTGTGCAGAGACATCGCAGCCAAATGTTTCTGGGATGTCTCGGTACAATCAAGCCAAACTGTCGTCAGACCCACTTGTTGAGATGTTTGTTAGAGAAGCAGATAGTGGCGAAGCTTTCATCCATGTTTAAGGAATCCCCCCCCCACCAGCTCTGCTCTCAATACACTACAAATACGTTATAAAATCCACTGCAATTTGTTTATGTATATATTATAATTTCTAAATTTTAAAATTTGTATTAACAAAAAATGGTTTCTGTCAGTTCTCCCCATGTGTGCAAGTTCTTTCACAGCTTCCTTCTAGTCCTAGGACATGCATCTTAGATTGATTTGGATTTTGAAATTCTTACAAGGAGTGAGTGTGAATCTGATATAATGTTTGTTTTTCTCCGTGTTGGACAGCTCCAGCCACCTCACATCCTTTTCCTAATCCATTATCATGAGAAAACAAAGTTTGTTTTCTTGAGAAAAAATGGAAACTATCCCATCATGACAAGAAAATACTGTTAAAAAAGCATGCCAACACAACCACAGTCAGCCTTCATCATGATGAAATATTTACTGGTGCAATTGTACCGTGACATGCACATGATTTCCATGGAAGAGTCAGTAGAAGGATAACTTTCCTGCAGCAACACTTTGACTGCCTGGATGGTTGGTATTTGTGATGTATTTGAAAGGTTTTCGTAGTACAATCAAACAATTCTGGTAAATTTGGGGTGAACATTTCTTGAACTGGGAAAGTTATAAATAACATTTGACTATGAGAAAGAACAAAAATTAAAGTGGCAAAATTTTATGGAAAGAATACCTCTCCGAGGTTTAAGCATGTAAGTATATTGGTCATGCTTTGGGGCTGGTGGTATAGCCAAAAGCACAAAATATTTTACTGGCAGGGAAATAAATGGGCGACAACAATAAAACTTAAAATAACCAACCTCAAGAAAGACAAGGGCAAAGCTTTGCTATGATCTTTACCTACCAACCTAGACATAATGGAGCCCAGGTAATAGATTTTATAAGAGCAATGGCTGAATCTAAAGTATGCAAAACTTTACATTAAACTATGTTTTTTAAGTTAACTTTGGTTAAAGTGTCATCTTTAACCTTAAGTCTTAACTGTTCAAACTTCATGAAATTTTAACCAGGGCTTGAAAACCTTTGCAGTTTTCTACTGTGTTGTAGCTACACCTAATACTTTATAATCCATCCATCCATTTTCTACCGCTTGTTCCCAGAGCGGTGTCACGGGGGGGCTGGAGCCAATCCCAGCTGTCAATGGGCGAAAGGCGGGGTACACCCTGGACAGGTCGCCAGTCCATCCAGGATACTTTATAATGAACAATTATTGTTTAGGTTCATTTTCATTGTGTCCTGAAACATTTTGTTTAAGCTGGAGCTGCACTCCCCAGACAGAATCTGTGCACCTCCCTCTCAGCATTCAAGTGTGTGTTTGTGAGTGTGAGAGATGGGACTCTGCACCAATCTCTCCTCTGCAGTCGAGTGTTTCTGGCTGCCTTCCCACTGCTGCTGCACCACTCCACAGGCCTGCCTCTCTGCACCACACACACAAACACACACCCTCGCACTTTTTACATCTCTGCCCACCCCATATATATATAATTTATACACACATATGCATACAATTTTTCATGTGCACAGCTTAGCACCTGCTTCATGCGCTCACACACACATGCATTCACAACCATTCTGAGGTGTGCACCGTCAGCAGTGAGCTAACTCTGCTAACTATGCAATGGCCATGTTTTCCAGACAAATTGAATTAACTGTGCAAAGAACACACAACCTTCAAGCAGAAACCTCTGTTAGTGCCCCTCAGATACACACATGTAAGTGCTACAAAAATATGTGCCTTTGTTACTATGAGCCACACACAAATAGTGTGAAAAGCTGTTTGGTACAGCCTCATGCTCCTGCTGACTCAGCAGTCCTGTGGATAGTGAGAGAGCAGGGCAGATGCATAGACTTGCTTCCAGATGAAATACTGCAGTGATGCACCCTCATGTGACTCCTCCCCCTCTCTGCCCCTCCCTGTTCCTCCTTTCCTCCCCCATCTTTGTCCACCTCCATTACCTCTCCTCATGCCTCATTTTTTCTAACCCCCAGTACAACCACCAACCACACCACCACTTTATGACCATCCTTACTTTCCAGCACCCAATGCATTCCTGTGGTTTACTTCCCTGTTATACTAAATTCTTCTCTATTGCAAGGTCAGTACAGAGAAGGTTAGACAGGGACAGAATAGATTTTGAGCTAAATTTTCCCTTTGGGTTAACAGAATACCTTTTTTTCTGTAAAGAGGCAAAGCCTCTGTCTTTTTGTGCAAGTGTGTTTGCATTGATGGTTTTTGAAGCTCATTTTGGATGAGTTTAATGGAAATGTCAACCTTTTTTTATCCCAGGGAATCAAAATGCAGTTTTTTTCCTAAGATGATGACTGAGTGATGCACAGGGTGTCTATTAATGTCAGACACGCTTGTGAATGCAATATTTCGCAGAGTAAATGTACTAATATTATTCTGTAGCATTTATGTATGAAGAAACTTAACCAGTTTGGGACTGTGACTTTTTTTAACTTTTTTAATTTTTGCTTGGTCTTTTGCTCATTTGGCTTTTAACATTCTCACTTGGTTTTGTTTGTATTAAAGTGTTTTTCAGATGTCTTTCAGGCACTAAAACATTGTTTTAGACTGTTATCTTTTCTCGAAATTGTGAGATACAATCTAATAGTATTAAAATGAGCCCTTTCCATGTAGAATTTTCCAAACCTGTACATTTTTCACTATATAAATCTAACCACATAGTGGAATGAGAACACAGTTATTTGTATAACTTCTAATTATTGACTCCTTGATCTTTTTTCTATTCTTGTTCATAGTGTAAAATGCTGGGCTACAAAAATATGTAATAATAATATAGACTCTAAGTGCAGACATGTACCATAAAGCCTGTTTTTCCACGTTTTAGAGATTCACTCTACTTACTTCATCACTTCATTTCTTTCTTCCAATTAAATTTTCTTCGATGTTGGTTGTCACAAAACAATTTTGGTAATTTGTTACAATTTAACTCGGCGATAATACCAGATGTGATAGTACTGTTTTTTTCTGCAATTATTTTTTATTTCATTTGGTTGGACTTTTGGTCTGGGGACAAAACACAATATACACTTGTGACTTGCAAGATTAGGTCAAGACATCAATTCTAATTCATTTACTGTCACCTTCAGTTTAACATCTGAGTACATGACTTTGACATTTACCCTTTTTGTGTGAGAAGCTGCAAGTTAGAACTTACAAAAGGGACTTGTTTGCAAACATGAAAAGGAAGACAAGAAGTGGTGAATCAGTCCTTTCGAGATAGATGTCACACTATGCAAATGCATTGACAAAGTTTTGACTTAACTAAGCTTTGTATTTTTGACCATTGATCATTGATTTATGATTCATATGTACAGGGGTTGTCTCCAGTGCCCTCTGCCTTTCAGAAAGACATATTGCATCCTGCACACTGCAGCAGCTGGAGGCAGTACAGCTCATTGCAGAAAAAAAAGAAAAGCTGTTGCAGATTCTAAGCAAGCTGCAGAAATCCAATGAGATAGTACAGCTTAATGTCATTATGTCATCGCTATAGAGGGAAATCCTGATTCTGAAAACTCTAAAATACACATAATCTGTGATGTTGCTGCAGTATGAATGATATATGAACACCGACTAAAAAGGGCTGAAAGAAAAACACAAACAGGAACACGTTGTTTACTTTGTTGTCTTCTGTTCAATAACAATATTAGCACTCCTAGAAATACCAAACAACACAGAAACTATTAACCCCAGGGACATGCTTAAAAGGTATTGTCTCGTTGATGTACTCACATCCTCCACTTCCGACACTATGCATAATTGACAACCATGTCTCCTTGTGCAGGTCATAAAGTCTGATCACTTTAAAGTCCTCTTTATCAACAGAAGATTTTTAAACCTTGAGACAGCACACCTGGAGTTCACTATGAGCTAATTATGTAGCTGATGAAGTGGGAAGTAGTGTATATTTTAGTTTTGGGAGGTGGTGAATAAGAGTCAATAAACAAACCATCCTAAATATTTTGTCAGAATTGCTCTGCCTCATCTTTTTGTAGTGTTTCAGAATTTCTCATTCTCCTTGTCCCAGAATAGTGTTTCTTCTTATTATTCTGTCTGTATGTTTGTTTTTTCAGATAACGTTGTGGCACTGTGTGATAAATAATTTGCATAAATAATAAATGTAAAACATATAAGTGCGTACAACTGCAGCATGGGTCTGTTATTTTTAGTGGAACAGATCATGTGAATGGACTATGACATGCAATGTAATATTGTTACAGAGAAGATGCACTGCTGAGATTTTAGCCCAGAATCTTTACTAGGAAACAGGCAGGAACTTTATGCAATTAACCCCATGTCAATAAACACTTATATTTAAAAGCTTTAACATTTTTTAACAACAGTTTTATGTTTCCACTTAACTTAATTTACATGTAGACATTACTGTGTTAAAACCTTATGTCGATGCATTTGCTACCTTCTTATCACAAATCGCTGCTGCCCTCTATGTGTGAGCTCTAACTCTGCAGTTCTGCAATAGTAAAACACCTTATGTTGACAAAATGAATTTTATAAAAGTAATGGTTACATAATTATCCTTAAACTTAGCTAGTTTTTTAAGGCAAAAATCTATAAGTAAGACTATCAAGTTTTCATTTCAAGTGAATGTGACAAGCCTATACAATGTACTTAATACTATTTACTTTTATTAGATAATAAGCAATGAACTTATATATTTGAAATAAATAGGAATTTGGACATTTTTTCTCTATTTCTTTTCTTTAAAAAAGGCTGTGCCCTGGTACAAAAAAGTATTTGTAGCTTAGTGGCATCTTTTATTATTTATTAGATGATTCTTACATTATTTCAAATGGCTAAAATAATTCTACCATTTACTTTTATAACCTGTAATGCATTCTCTCTGTCCTTGCTGTGCTTGCAGTGAGAGTGGGTGGAGGATGTTTTCCTTGTCCTATTGCAAACATTTCCTTACCAAAAAAAAAGGAAAAACACAGCTAAAGTCATACCTCTGTTCAAGACTGGAGACAAACATCATTGCAATAACTATTAAACTATTTCATTACAACCACAACTATAAAAACAATACTGGAAAAAGTCAACAGATTAAAGTAAAAAATACTTTCAGAGAATCCATATGGAGTTTGGCCAAACAGATCAACATTACTGGCAAACCTTGAGGCAACAGAGGCAACCACAAACGTTGTAGACCACAAGCAACATGCTGTTGGGAGTATTTATTGATTTAAAAAGAGCTTTTAACACAACCAACCATGAAATATTAATTAGAAAACTGAAAGGATGTGGTATAAGGGGAATAGTGCTAGATTGAGTCAAAACTTATTTACCTTGTAGAAAGCAGTTTGTAAAACTATGTGACTGTGTTTCATCATGTTTGGACATTGTCTGGGGTGTACCCCAGGGGACCACGTTGGTCCCTAAATTTTTCATTCTGTACATTAATGACAAATTAAAATCACTGAGAGGTTGCATTATGTGTTGTTAGGAGAACATCATGATAGAATTCAACAAGCTTAAAAAATGGTTTGTTGGAAACAAGTTGTCATTAAATTTGAGAAAGCCAAAACATAATGCTTTTTGGTATTTGTGTGAATAATACACCTTTAATATTAAACATAAATGGCATGGAAATAGACAAAGTCCATGAAATTAAATTTTTGGGAATAAATATAGATGACAAGTTCAAATGGATATCATATAAAACAGGTACAGGTGTGTTGCAATCTAAACCAATCAGTCAATGCTTGTATAATGTTTCCAAATATGATTTGCAGTATGGTTGCTCCTGTGTATACATGTAAACATCTAATCTTGATTCCTTTTTTTTGTCTAAGAGGATTATACATTTGAGAGGAGATTGGTACATTGTGACATAAAAAATGTTTCATTTAGATTTTTGTTTTGCTTCCTATCTTCAGGGATTCACTGCAACAGAATTTGCAAAAGAAATCAGAGCAAACCATGTAAAATAGTTTTCTAATAGAAATCTGTGAGTCTATAATGACAGGGCTTTAACATTTTATTGGTCACTCTAAATTGGATTTATCTAATTAGTCTGTATACTTGCACAAAACCCCGACTAAGCAGAGAAAATGGGTAGTTTCAATGAAGAAATGGAGTTTGAGGATTTGATGATCAACCCTCTATTATCCTAAAAAAGTGTGCTGCTGATGGTGCTAATCTCTAAATACTGTAAAACATAATGAGCACAGCTACAGAGCTGCATGCTGACATCAGGTTAACCCCTTTCATATCAGTTGTACTTGCACAATGACATATATTCTCCAAATATGTGCAGCCAAATGTCAATATTTTCAAAGCATGACTAATTAGAGAACCTATTTAAAAATGTATTTTATGGTAGGTCTGGAAAGATCTTTCTGTCCTCCTTCAGGGACCTGTCAACCATCCAGGGGTACCACCTGAGTGGCATCATTCAGATTTCCACCAAAGTTACACAAAATTAACAATTACCCTGCGTTGCATTATAGTAGTACTACATAGTGACAAACCTTGAGTAACTTGCATTTGATCTTGTCATCATACATCACTTTTCATGCAGCTTGTGTAGTAAAGCTTCTTACTACAACTTTTGTATTTTAGGCCAACCTCTGTTTTGAAGTAGCCTATATGAGCTTAACTGTGTTAAAATTAGTGACCTATTCTGTTCATTAGCCTATACTCGACATTGGATGTCTAACACAGATGCCTTGTATTATAAATACATAGGCAAATACTTATTTTGATACTGTGCATCATAATCTCGCTCTAACACTGTCAAGCTGCTGTCAAAAGGCCAAACAGGGACATTACGATGAAGATTTATCCAAGAAGGAATAAAAAAAACGGAATTAATTGTTTTAACAGTGGACGAAAGCCACGATAATGACGTTTCAGTTGGAGGCTTCTGTTGAAAGATGGAAAAAAATATGTTTTAATGATCAAACGACGTAATCTGGAAAGCCAACATCAAATACACCTCCTCTGCAACTCCCACTTTCCCCTCCCGTAGCCTACTAACACAGCAATTCGGATACATATGAAGAAGGGGTAAGAACGCAAATATGAACCCATTATGCCTCTTATCGGTATGTTAATGTATCAGGTTAGGGTTTTTGGTTGTCTTACCAGAGAGCGAGAGCAGCAGCAGCAGCGCGCTCACCAGCTCAACGCCAGACCTCCTCTTCTGCGCGGCCGAAGACATTTTCTCCCCTTCTCCTTATTAAATATAAAAACCACACACACACACAAACCAACCAAACAAACACGATGCAGCTCTAGAAAAAGTGTGACAAGAAAGAAAAAGAGTAGAGGGTCTGGCTTTTGGTTTTTGCGTAATAATTCTAAAAATGGTCTAATTTGTTTGAGAGGCAGGACATGGCTGGCAGTGTCTGTAGCCTTATGACGGTTGATCTTATGGTTGTCGCTTTGTTGGCGGCGGGGAGCAGAGCTGAAAACGTCAGATTATCTCCTCTCTCTGTTTCCTCCTCCAGAAGATTTAAAGTAGATATAAACAGGGAGGGTACAGGCCACAATAATTACGCAATAAAATAATTATAAAGATCAACAGGGTAATGAAGGTGATGTAGTCATTTTATATTCTACTTTTACTTTACATGATTTTTTTTCAATACTAATCATCTAAACCTTACTGTCTTTATACATGTTTCTGAAATATTATTTGGCATTTATTTTAAATATATTTTTGTTCCAAATCAAGATGACAACAACAACATCAACCTAAAGTTCAAAAGGTGATAAGACTGACGTTTTATTTAATCAAAAGAAAATTTTAGCAACGCTTATTAAAAATCACATGCTTCCACTAAGAAGCCTCCTTTTTGGGAGTATATACCTTTTTTACACTACAAAATAGGGATTATTTAATGTCCAAATGATATTCTGCTGAACAGATGAAGAATATATCAAAAAACACAATAAACACCAAAATAATATAGACCTCCATTTACCATAATGAACAGATTAAACACTGAGATTAACTTCACAAGGCTTTATAATCCTTGAGAGGATTTTACAAAGCAAAATCAGGTTGCCGTGCAGACAAACAAAAAATTAAACAGAGCCCATCCTCATCATCCCTCCTTCATTTCACCCCATTCTTCCTGGGTTGGAGGTAGGAGAAGAGGACAGTGAGAGACAAAAAGAAGCAAATATCTCCTTTCTACCATTTTTTACTCTATTATTTATTTTAGGTGAAGAGCAAATAATTCTAATGCGCATACAGAGTATGTATTTGGTGAGAAAATGTGTAATGCAAGAGGAAGGGATGTCGATAAACTGTAGAATGGAAGCAGTTCATTTTAATCCTCTGTACAGACTAATAATCTGAGATCACAGCCTATTTCTGCTGTCATATTGAAGGAAAGAGGAGAGAATAACCATTAAAATTGAAAATGTGAACGGTTGCCAAGACAACAAAAGAAAGAGAAGTTGAAAAATACTTAAAGACTTTATAAGTAGAGAGTAGGCCAGTGGGGTTTTCTGGGACATTAGCCCCAAATGTTTATGAGTCTAGCCCCAGTCCCCAAAATCAATATACGTCTCTCTATATATGCCCGCTCCTCCAGTCTCTCTGCTCCACTAGCATCATGCTCACTCGCACAACCAGAGCAACAGTATCACAGGCTGACATGCAGTGGGATGGAGGGACTGAGTGACTGTGGAACAGCATAAGTCTTGTGCTCTTATACCAATGTTTATACAACATATATTTGAACAATAAGGCAGAGTTGGACAGATGGCGACCATGCTGAGGAACATACTGCCAACCACTTACAAGTAGCTATATATTTTTAACCCACAGAGATGTGAAAATGGAAAGTATTGCTCCATTGTGGAGCAGTATGTATGTATGTAATGAGTAAATACTGATGAGTATTTCAGCTGATGTGATGTTACAGCAAGAATTTCATGTATATTCGTGAATTTCATCGCACAGCAGAACACAGCAAATCCACTGCCATACTTGTCATTTCTAAGTTGGATTTTGGCTTAAAATAAATTCCAAACTATTCGCAGTTTTTTATTAACAACGCGTTATGTGAGACAGACCTTGTAATTAGTTTAACAGTTTTCTGCATTGAGTGTTTCCTTTTGTTTTTGCTGCCTTTTGGTCATCTGAAGGAAATTTATTTTTAATGCGGCATGACTTCACGGCTGTCACATGATGTTTAAATAAAACTATTTTGTCAGGATCATCATATATTCTTGTCTTAACACTATAACAGGTAACATACCTGTAACAGATGGGTTATCTGTTAGAGATACAGATATGAGAGACAGTATTCAGCAGAGCCAATTTATGCAGTTTTTTGCAGGTTGAAATTTTGCTTACACTCTGTTTATTGAACTTGTAGTTAAGAAACTAAATGTTTTCATGTTGGTTTTCATCCAACATAAAGTCCAGGTATAAGTCTATTGGCCTAAATCCCCATGGCTTTGGGATGACCCAGACAGACAGAAGTTATAATGTAATATTATATCATTGCAATACTCCAAACAGCCTTGATAACTTTGATGTAAATATCAACAACCTTAAAATCAGTATTGTGGAATTATTAATAAATTATTAATTCATGAACTCTGTAACAGGCAAATTGCAATTCCTGAGAGTCTATTCAGAGATCCATCAGGCAGAACTCTGAAGAGAGTCTGACCATGAACAGACAAGCTGGAACTTATGAAGACTCGTATCCACGTCATCGATAATCATATAACTTTTCAGGATGAAAAGAAGAGATTGCTCTGGAGCCTAGTGAAGTCTAGTGCCAGATTCACGTTGCAAAAGCTGACCCATCAGGTCAGCTAAGATGGAATCAGGTGGATATCAGCTGGAGTGTGGACAGGCTGACACATTTAGAGGAAACAGACTTATTATCAGCTGTGCCGGCTGTATCAAGGACTTTACACAGAGAGCTGCTGATTTAAATACTAATCTCAGTGACATTATGCTGAATATGTCAGAGGATGAAACTCACATATGAACTAATTAAATATGAGAAGCATATGTATGAAATTGCTACAACACTGACTTTCAGGTGGCAGATAATTTTTGATGCAGCTGTCATCTTTTTATAGTTCCACACATACATATATATTCTATGTATGTGTGGTTGTAATCTGATCTATCTTTTTAATTTTTTTAATTACATTTCTGTAATGAACCAGTTTACATGAAGCCAGTCTTTGCACTTTACATACTAACCCCAGTCAGTGAAATAAAAAGTCACTGCTGATGGAAATGTTTCTTACATTTTACTAATTTAGTTTTTGCCGGTGTAAATATCAAATAGGTATATATCTGTCCTAAAGGGTCTTTAAAATGTAACCTGTATATAAATACAAAATGGAGCGAGCTATTCAAACTAAAATTAGATCTAAGAGTAACAAACGTTCTTGCAAATGCACATTAACCGACAGCTCGGCTCATGTGGGTGATTCACTCATTGACCACACAATTGATATACCAGTATACATTGATACACCCTTACAATCCCCTCCGACCTATTCAAAGAAGTTCATAGACCTGTTTGTGTTTAACAGGAAAAAAAAACACAAGGTTTAAAATGTGTCCAAACACTTTAATACAGACACTGTATAACAACTTAGAAACCAGAGGACAAGCTCAGTTAAGTCATGTTTACAGGATAGTGCCCATGTCACCCCCTATTGAGCTATCAGCCTGGAACACTCACAGCACACATCATTGTGTGTATGTGTGTGTTGCCCACTGGGTGTGTTAAACCCTTATCTTCTTGTTTACTTGAGTTGGCACCAGCTGCCTCAACAATTACAGTCCTGTGGGTCAGACTTGTTCATGGTGCACATTCATACTCGCATCCGAAATCTTTTTCACCTTCAGCCATGCAATGTTGTTGACTCTTGCTGGGGTTTGACACCTCTTCAGTTTGTTTGTTTACTCTGGGTTATTCATAGTGATTTGACAACTTGTTATCTGGATGAGAATCTTTGTGTTAGAGAATAAAAAGATAAAAATATTTACCCTACACTACCTACTGGGCATGCAGGGACAAGTTCAGAACGCTTATAGTCTTTGTTAATGTGAAATCTGTTCTGACTACTCATCCTATTTTGAGGAAGATAATATCCTAATCAAATGGTATTTACATGCAATGGATAATGTCAATTTTTAACTGAGAAGAAGGATCTTTTGTTTTTATGATCACTGACTTTGTCGTGTTTTCCGATAACACCTACGCTGACATTGTGGGAAAGTCTGATCAGCTGAGCTCCTATGACCAGGCCCAGCTGTTAGCTAGCTATTAGCATTAGAAGGACACTCAAATGGCTCTGTCAAATTCATCTCATCTGGTTGTAAAAGTTGTACGCTCTTCGCTGAAAAAATAGCCGAATTAGAGGCATGGATATCTAATTTGCACCAGATCCGAGAAGCCAATATCCTAATGGATACTATAATCTGAGCTATACTCCCAGGAAATGGCGTTCATCAGGGCTGAAAGAGTCTCTCTTAGTGTGAAAAGAAAGTTTAATGGTATATAAAAAGGCCATGCATAAGGCCAGAACAGATTATTTTTCATAATTGATAGAAGAGAACAAGAACAATCCCAGGTTTCTCTTCAGCACTGTAGCCAGGCTGACTAAAAAACATAGTGCAGTTGAGCCTTGTATTCCTTTAACTCTCAGCTGTGATGACTTCATGAGTTTCTTTTTAAACAAATAGTTTCTATTAGAGAGAAAATCCACAATATCCTTCCTTCTATTGTTAATGTCTCATCTAAAGCAGTTTTGGAGACATCTACAGAACCAGATTTTTGTTTATACTGTTTCTGTCCAGTACAGTTCTCAGAGTTAACCAAAATTACAGCTTCATCCAAACCTTCAACTTGTATTTTAGACCCAATCCCAACTAGATTATTCAAGGTCTGAATAAAGTATTTTCCTTATTTAATACATCGGTACTGAGTCTGATCAATATATCATTATTAACAGGATATGTAGCTCAATTTTAATCGGTCAGGGTCACGCATAATCACTTGTTTACTACACACATTTGAAATTTGAAAAGGAATATCTAAAAATGAATTTTTAACACCAGTTTTTATGTGGCATGTCTAATTTGCATATTGGCTTATGCAAATTAAGGTCATTATGGAAATGCATTGTTATTGTAATTAAAAGTCAATGAATCTCATCTGGCGTAAAGGGGATCTCATTGGCTGTTTGTTTGTGACATCGCTAACTGGTGGGTTTTACAAGTCTGGATGTTGTGGGGGCAGAGCAACTATTTCTAAACGTCATTGGCTCATTGAGCCTTTAGATAAACCCATTCCCCTCCTAATTGGCCAACCTTGGTGTCAATCAGTGGTAAGCATTTCCGGAAGAAGTGTACAAGCAGGATATGTTGGTCGGGAACAAACTAAGCCATATTTTAGCACTAAAAATGAGGAAAAAAATGTTGGAGCGAATCTCAAGTTGGGGAACTTTTTCTGCAGTTTTTGTGCCTTTGAAAATCTGACATGTGCTGTGGACCAAATTCTTTTACTGGATTATATTCCCTGGATCCTTACGAACACAATAAGACCCAACGTGTTTGGAAATATAAATTTTTAATCGATACAGACCCCTAAAAGGTAAGAAAAGTCAACATTTGAACTTCCTGCTTTTCTTGAGAATTCTTGAGAGAATAGTTTCAGCTCAACTATGTGCCCATCTGAACAGAAATAATCTGTTTGAAGAATTCCAGTCAG
>JBAMHV010000009.1:19719045-19730172 GCA_037177535.1 Pseudomugil gertrudae
TAGCTTCTCTTCATTGGCTTCCTGTTAAATTTAGGATAGAATTTAAAATTCTTCTTCTCACATATAAAGCGCTTCATAACCAAGCTCCATTATATATGAAAGACCTCTTAGTTTCATATGTTCCACACAGAGCACTTCACTCTCAGACTGCAGGTCTACTTGTGGTTTCAAGAATCTCTAAGAAAAGAATGGGAGGGAGAGCCTTCAGCTATCAGGCTCTTATGGAACCAGCTCCCAGTATGGGTACGAGGGCAGACACCCGCTCTACTTTTAAAAGCAAGCTTAAGACCTTCCTTTTTAACAAATCAGTTAGGCCATATATAATAGTTTAGCCATATGTTAGTTTTGCAGGCATGGGGACATCCCATAATGCACTGAGCTTTTTACACTCTCTGCTTATCTTCCTTGTATTGATATATGACATCATTAACCTATTTCTCCTCTGTCTGCAGGAATGAATGAAAACTGCAGTGTTAATGTTGTTTAAATGTTTTTCTGTCTTTCCTGTCCTCTCCACACCGTCAGTCGAGGCGGATGGCTGCCCTCCCTGAGCCGGATTCTGCCAGAGGTTTTGTCTTCCTCTTACAAAGGAGTTCCCACTTCCTTCCCACTGTTGCCTAATGTTTGCTCAGGCTGGGGATTTAATCGAAGTCAAGATTCGATGCAATCTTATGGTTTCCCTTATGTAGGCTATTTGATGAATTGACTCAATATGATGTGAAGCGCCCTGAGATGACACTGTCATGAAGTGGTGCTATATAAATAAAGTTGAATTGAATGGAATTGTTTGTGTTCCTGTTTACATGTCACAGAGCATAACATGACTAATGACCCATGACTGCATTCTTTCTCCCAAATGTACTGTTGTTTTTTCAAACATCCAAAAATATCACATAATAATCTAAAATATGGACTTGGGTTCTGCTAAGGTGTAAAACCATGTCTGCAAAATGCTACTATGTTACTATATTCAGCACAGATTGATTTCTCACTCTGTAAACGAGGCAGGTTAAGGTGATCATGCAGTTTTCATTGGTGTAAGATCTACATCCAGTTGGTATTTGAAACTCCTGTGACTCTAAATAACCTGGTGTGACATATTTTTGTGCCAGCAGTCACTGACTGATGAGCTTTTGATTGCTAATTTCAAATAATAAAAAGTTTTCCCCTTCTTATCTGTTGATTTAGGCTTTTTATTAATAAATTTGCAAACCATATTCTAAATAGATGACTCAGATACTCTGTGAAACAATAATGTGGAAAAAATAATAAAGATATTATAGTATTGTGTGTTGTTAACATGTTGTGGCACTTTAAGTCAGTGCATTGTGATGTTCTCTGGTTCATTTCATTCATCTTACTAATATGCAATTGTGTTGAGTGTAGCTGGTTGTGCTTTGACTGAATTGTGATAATCCTTCTAATATTTCTGACTTACAGTGCATCGTTGCCTATAAAACCTTTAAATATGACACAGGCATTTCTGTTTTGAGGGTTACGATATGCTAAGGTTATTATTTACATGCAATGACTTGCTTCATTCCTCAAGATCCAGCATGTTTGTCTTTTGGGTGTTTTGTCCACACACAAATTGTGTTTTGTGAGTAGGGATACCTAAAAGGAATGAAATGAGTAGCCTTGCAAAGTAATGAATTTTCTAATCTGTGTGTAAAATCAAAACACCTTTTTTGTTTTTAAAACATAATGAATGATTACCTCAAAGTCTCTTCACATCACTGGCTGTCAGTGCAAAGAATTTCAATAAAGTTAAAAAAAATAATCTTCAGAAAGTGACGAAGAAATACTGCTGAAAAAAAACAGAAAAGTTGAGACTGGAGCGGTGCTGTACTTGCTTATTAACTTTTAACACATAATCTATCTTAATTATTAGAATTTATTATTTTTGTGATTTTTGCTATTTGCTTTTATTTAATGCTTCTTTACACCATTTTTAATGCTTTTAATATTTTATGTAAAGCATTTTGAATTGGCTTGTACATGAAAGGTGCTATTTAAATACATTTGCATTGTCTTACTTTGACAGAGATGTGAAGAAGTTTGCAAATGTATCAGACAAGAAATACCCGAAGGAAGGTGCATTTCTGTGAAAGTGTTGCAGCACCACTTACAGGCCTGTTATTATTACTGCAATGTTTTCAGTGGAATTGTGCAAATGCTGGCTTGCAAAGGTCTAATGCTGTAAGTAAAACAAACAAACAAAAAACAAAACCAGACTAATGCTGACTGTCAATGCACAACAGCTGTTTTGTATGTTGCGTTTTATTAGATTAAGAAAAAATATTTAAAAAAAAACCAACAACCTTAAAATGTCTTCACACTGCTCCTCTTCCTCTCTGCTACTTTTCAGCTCCCTTTCTGTGCTTCTTGAGTGAGTTCTGCTGGCCAGTATCTACCTAATTACTCATCTAACTGTTGCAGCTACTTTAGGTGATGGTACAGCCTCAAAACACAAGAGAGAGGGTAGGAGGAGCAAAGTGTGCCAGCTCTGTGTTTTAGACAGCCAGGCTGCTTCTCTGATGAAAGAGAGGCAGTCTGGCTACCTGTAGTGATTGAAGCACAAGGGGTCTTATTTCCCATGCTGGAGAAGTGGCTCCAACAGATAACTGGAAAAACACCAGATATCTCTATCCAGAAGACAGCAGTCCACAAACAGCGATACAAGAAGGACTCTCAAGCTCCCAGGACTCTGGTGGAAGACACAAGTTTAAGATGAAAAGCTACTCACCCTACCCTGGGGAGACGGGAAGATTAGTGAATGAAGAGTAAAGTCAAGTAACTCATTGTCACTAATGAAACTTAGTGTACAGACAGGTCCTCATCACATCCAAACATCAAACAATAAAATCCAGTCACACTCATTAACCGTGGCTGTCCACTAAAATGACAAATCAGAAACCACAAAGAAAACCACTAAACACACACAAATACAAAAAAAAAAAAAAACAGGAAACAATACACACAAATCACACTTATACAATGCTCACAATAAAACAGTAAAAATGAATAAATGCTGTAATGTTCTGAGCTAATATAGTCACATAAGATCTCTGATTTCAGAGAATTATTTTCCTGATATTCAGTATTCATGTTAAGTTCAGCATGAAGTTTTGGTTTCATGTTGGCACTGCGACTCAGGCAAATGATACCACGAAAGACCTCTTCCTTGAGTGTGTGTGCCGTTTGACCCACCCTTTACAATAATCTGTTCATCCAAAAAACATTGAATCAATCATATAATTTACAGCTTTAAAAAAATGCTATTGCATGTGTAATAAAGTAATTTTTTAATCTGTTTCCTACTAGTCTTGTCATGTTTTGGTTTCCTGTGTTTCTGTTTTCAGTTTAAGCTTCATGTTTTGTTAATTAGTTTCACCTGTGTTTAATTTTGATTTTGTTCACCTGGGTCTTGTTTAGTTCAGTTTGTAATTTAGTCCTTGGGTTTTCAATTGTGATGGCGGGTTCATTGCATTGCATGTATTGGAGTAGTCCTAGTCCTAGTCTTGTTGCCTCAGTCTATGTTAAATAAACCATTTAATTTGGATTCCTTCTGTCTCCTGTGCCTCCTTCTGCCTGCAATTGGGTCCTCACCCCACCTGTGTGCCTTCGATCCCTGACAAGTCTTGGTGTTCTGAACCTCAGACCTGAAGGATATTGCTTAATTTGTTTCCCCTTTTGGCATGATAGAAAATGTGACAACCAACAAGTCTTTAAAATTTTTGGTGATATTGGAGGCTTTTGTGAATAACATGAGAGCATGTATCATTTCTACTTTTCTGTGTATTGTGACGGCTCCATCACAAGTTTGTGTTTGAGTGTTTACAGGTGCCATCCAATCAATGGCATGAGCTACACCTGGGCCTTTTGTGCTCTGCCACCTTTCAGGGGGGCTCTGAGGTATGGGGCTGGAAGATTACCTGGTGTGGTATCTTGTGTTTTTGGTTTGGTTTGATTACACAGCACTATGCACCACCTGTATTACTTGTACAGTATATCCTTTCACAAGTATTACTTTTGTTTCTTTATTGAAGCCTATGTTTGTACTAAACAACTTTGTGCTTCCCTCTTTGTTACAGTCTCTGAGTCAAGCTGCAACAGTGTAATGTAAACTAACGTAAATGTACCGGTTCTAAAAACATGCACCCAAACAAGATGTAACCTGGTGTCCTGGAGGATTTCATCATCATATACCTTCTACCAGATAAGGCACCTATGGATGGTCAGACTGCAGTGTGTCTTCAGAAAATATTTTTCCTCCTCATCATGAAACTTTCTCTGCTGCTTCAATCATCTCCTTGATGGCACTGCTTCTTGGCACTGCTTCTTGCTCCTCCTGTAAGCTCTGTGGTTTTAACCCTAATATGGTGAGTCTTAAAGCTTAAAAAATGAGAGCTTTATTAGTATAAATACTCTTGTTTACAGCCAAAAAGCTGAAAAAGGGAGCACAGAAGAAGCTATTATTCTGTTTGAAAGAAGAAATATTAATACGTACATGCATACATTTATGATGATGAATATTTTTTACACATAAATGACTATGACTAAAGGAAAATAAAAAAATATTATCCAAAATAAACTTGAAAAAAGGAAGGTTAAAGTAAAACTAAATATGTAAATTTGTGTTTGTTTTTTTGTGTAATGTATAAATTATCATATTGGCAATGACATGAACACAGATGAAAAGCTGGTTTATTTCCATAGTACCCCTTTAAAGTTTATGAGTTGATTGAAAGGGCTGTGTTGTAGTGGTTAGCACTGTGGTCTCCAAGGATGTAATTTTGATTTCAAAAGTGGGGAGGGGGCCAGAATTATTATTCATAAAATAATCTTTCAGCTCACTGTGTTTTCTTCTAGTTGTCTGTTGCTACTTTTAAGCTGAAGTTATTTTCTGCCTTAGGTACCCTTTAAAATATCAGAAGGAGACATATTGGTTTAATTCAGCATTATAAGGAAATAGATGAATACCAGATTTTACTATTTCATTTATCAATTATTTATTTAAGGAAAAGCAGATTCATTAATACATAACCTTTGAGGAGGTCTCAATCTTAGCCTTAGCAGATCAGTTCTGACCACAACAGTAAAAAGCAGAAGTCCCCCAGTTCAACTCAAGGGACCTCCCTATTCTGAAAAAACCCTCCTCTTTCAATATGTTACAATTTTGTGAGACTATGTGTGTGCGATGCCAGGTGCATTAATTAATATGAATGTGGATACTGCAAGGTTGTGGGATCCTTCCGTGAGATCTCCGCTGTCTCCTGGGAACTGCACCTCGGACCGGTTATCTGCAAAAAGAAGTCATACTCCCCTTCCGATTTAACAATGATCGTCTCTTTAACAAGACGAAAATACTGCCTGTGTTTGGCCTTGAGGGCCTGAGAAGTTCTCTTTTCTCCACTTTATTAAGAGTTTAGTAAATGCACATTAAATCACTTCTTTGATAAAAGTTTATTAGCCACACATTAACATCACACTTTAATGAAAGTTTATTATGCACACATTAATGTCTATAAACTAATGAATATATTGATCAGTCATGTCAAAAAAGTTAAACATCACAAACTTCATATTAAGTCTTTTAGCTGATGAGTATATATTGATTAATCATGTTAAAAAGTTACACAAAGTTAAACATATTGAAGAGCAGTTAATTTGCAGCCAATAACCAGTCACACCTCTGGTCTGAAAAGAGGAAAAAAGACAGGTGAAATGCATACAAACATCTATTACAATGGATATCATATAAATCAGTTAGATATAATCAAATACAGTAATTTTTAAGTGCCAGTTTATATGTTTATACATTGTGGGTTAGAACAAAATAAATTCAACAAAGCTTAAAGTGGCTCCATTATGCACATTTCAATCAGGCTAAATGGTTTTATGTGTCCACAAGGGCATGCATTAATATTGCAATTTCCCCTAACCCCTTTATTTATGTCACATTGAACAAGCAGAAAGAGAATGCGGCACCTCTGATTGGTCAATTCCAAAGAGCAGTCATTGGGAGCACAGACATAAGCTGTTTCCTCACAAGCAGTGTGCAGCATCGAAGTAATTCAGTCAATAATTTGAACAGCAGAACCAATGAAACTTAGTGAATTGGGCATCAGCTTGTACGGCGGTTTTCTGCTTGGTCTAAGTCCATCTGTTTCCTGTAGCAAAATATTGTTTTTGGACAGTAAAAAAGTGCAGAGGAAATGTCCCCTGTGACCCTCCCCCCCTCCAAACTACGTCCAGGAGTGTGGATAACTCGTCAATCTTTGTCAGCAGCAAGTTCTTATTCTTCATGATAACAGAGGGAATTGATGGATTGTGGCACCTGCAATTCTCAACTAGCTGAGCCTTTAGCTTGGCCGTGGCCTTGCAGCCTCTAAATCTCCTCCTCAGCTCCATCGGGATGTCATGTCATATTCTGGGTCGGCGTTTTGAGCACAGAGCTAACTGTTCCTCTTCTGAGTAAAAAAATCAGAGAAATTAGCTCTTTGCTGCGTCTTGAAGATAAACACATTCATTGAATACACACACACACACACGGATGGATGGATGGATGAGAGAGACAGCTGTATTGACAGGCTATGTGGCTTTGGCAGTCGCCAGGGCAAAGACTCAGGCATGGGAGGAGTTTGGTGAGCCCATGGAGAATGACTTTCAAATGGCTTCGAGGAGATTATGGCCCACCATCCGGCGACTGAGGAGAGAAAAGCAGTACTCCAACACTGTCTACAGTGGGGATGAGAGGCTTCTGACCTTGACCAAGGACATTGTGGGTCGCTGGAGAGAATACTTCGAAGACCTCCTCATCCTACCAACATGTCTTCCGATAAGGTAGCAGAGCTGGGAGACTCAGAGGCAGGTTCTGCCATCTCTGGGGCTGAGGTGGTTAAAGAGCAGAGATCGACAGGTAGATCGACGATGTACCAGTCTGTTGTAGTGAAGCTCTCAATTTACCAGTCGCTCTGTGTCCCTACCCTCACCAATGGTCACGAGGTGGGTTGTGACCGAAAGAACGAGATACAGGCGACTGAAATTTGTTTTCTCCGCAGGGTAGCCAGTGACTCCCTTGATAGGGTGAGTGGCCCGGCAGTCTGGGAGGGACTCAGAGTAGAGCCGCTGCTCCTCTAAGACAAGACACCCTTTTGCAAGCTGACAGCTTGAAAGGTACTACTGGTAAAGAAGTGAGACAAGCTGGGGAATTAACATCTGTAGGAAATACAACAGAAGATGACAGAGATCTTTCTCAAAATAAGTTAATTTACATGAATTAAAAGTGTACAGATGTCATGACAGATGTACCCATAAAACGGATAGAGGATTAAATGAATGTGAAGATCTCATCGCAGAACACTCGTGAACTAGATTCTTCCAGTTTTCTGAAAAATACAGAAAGATAGTGTGACCAACATAACAGGTAACACTGAGGAGCAAGAGAAACACATAAAGGGACAAAAAGAAACTATTCCATTCACAGTAAACACTTCTGTGAAAGTTTTTACTGATCACACAAATGAAACGTCAGCCATACAAGACACCCTTTCAGATGTAGCCAACCTAATATGCTGTACTTGTGATGAGGGGAGGCAAGATGTCAGGCAGGATGACATTCAAAGACCTGCTGATCCCTCTCACAGCAGTGTTATTCGTTTCAGTCCAGAGATGCCGCCTGAACCAGAGTTTTCTTTTGAGGACGAGTTAAGTGATGAAATGATTGACATAGAGAATGCACCGGAATTATCCATCGAAGAGTACATGTCAACTATCTGCAGGTTTTCCAATACATTTAACAACAGTGCTTTGAACAGCTTTCTGCAGTGTATTCTGCATGTTCCAATAGTGAGCCATGAGATCATTGAACATTTTTGGAAAGCTTCATCAGCAACACCTGCATTGAAAAGGATCTTTCTAACAGCGTGTTTTCTTGAGGGGAAATGTTTCTCTCTAGCTGAAATCTTCCCATTTTTTATATAAATAAGGGCAAACCTGCCTGGAAAAGCCAAACAACTTGGCTGATTTATTCAAATATGGCATGCTTTGCGTAAATAAATGCAAGCTTTTCTCATCTTTGCTGGAAGTTGAGGCTGCAGCGAGATGCCGTGACTACCAATTAACAAAATACAAAACTAAAAATCTGAGCTACGTCTGCACCCACCACCAAATCGATATGATGAGGTGCAAAACCTTATAGTCAAATTAGGGAACAATGTCCACTGTGAGAAAGTATGTCATGAATGTAGGTGTAAATTAAAAAGAAAGTTATTTTTGAATTGTCCTGATGTGATAGTCTTCTATTTACCGCCTCCAGCTTTACCTTCCTGGAAAAATGGAGCACAGAAATACAAACTCAGCTCGCTCTTCAGCCTCAGTACCTCAGAATCACATCTTTAACAATTTTGTACATATCGTTATGCAAGACCTTATTTCAGAATTGAGGATCTAACAGTAACTGATATAATTACAGAAGATAAGAACTAAAAATCTGTGAAAATGTGATCCTTTATGTATACGTAAAGGCTGAAAGCTGTAATCATTGAACAAGCAGAACCTTTTAAACATTCTCCCATTTATATGACTATACACCAGTAAAAGATGGTGTGACTCACATACCAGGCAACAATGATCAACGTGAGCGAGGCATAAATGTATATATATTGTAATGTCAGTGGACACTTTTGTCACATTCTATTGATGAAGCAAATTAAACCATATAAACAAGAAAAGGAAAACAGATACCATGAAGTAACTAAACATTTATGTAGACACAGACTTGAAGCGTGGAACTGGCGGAGACACAGGAGATTTGAAGTGTGGAGCCAGCGGACACACAGGAAACGTGGAGATGGCAGAGACACAGGTGATGTGGAGCTGGTTGAGGCACAGGAAACGTGGAGCGTGGAGCTGGCAGAGACACAGGAGATTTGAAGTGTGGAACTGGCAGAGACACAGGTGATGTGGAGCTGGCTGAGACAAAGGAACTGTGGAGCGAGGAGCTAGCGTAGACACAAGAGACTTGAATTGTGGAGCTTGCGGAGACATAGAAGACGTGAAGCAGGAGACGTCTCCGAAGGTCTCCTGTGTCAACAATAAGTTGTCCCAAATAGCATTGTTAAAATAATTATATAATCAACCAAACACAAATTTACTTATTTTTCCTTGTATGTTTGTTTGCATTATACATAGTTGAGGTGTTAAAATAGCTGGAACCAAAAAAGTTCATATAGATAATCTGATTAAAATGAATACTAAAATAAATTCCTGATCTCTTCACCATCATAATTTAGATTTTTTAAAAACATTTTTGGAACTCAGTTTTGGTCCTCACTGTTTTTGTCTTTTTTGTTTTGTTTTGTTTTCTTCAGTTTTCTTTTAAAAACTCAATTTTATTTTATTAAGTGGTTTTAGGTCAAACATAAAATGAAACCTACAGAATCTAAACTTAACACAACTTCAGTCCTCACTTTAAATCCAAATCTTAACCCACAGTTTTTAGATTTTATCTCTTTGGTTCCCAATATGGGAACAAAATCAAAGTATGGAGAGATCCCAACCAGTCAATCCATTATTCTCATACAAAGACAAACACACCATGAATGTGTTTCTCTGTGGATCCAGTGGAGGGTGCTGTGACATCACGGTTCACAAAGAAGTTCACTGAACCTGACTTCCATCATTTCAACATTAATTTGACTTCTTTCTTAAAATAGGTTGACAAGCTTTTATTAAACACAAACATCAGTATTCAAGGTAAAGTGCTTTTAAAAAAAGTATTTAGTAACTGTGATGCTTCATGTGGAAACAAATTTGGTCTAGTGTCACTGATGAATACACTTTTCATTTCACATTTGACTACACATGAAGACAAAAGCAACCAGAGGGTCATATTGACTTTAGGTCGCTTTACACACAGATTATTGTGGGAAATGTAGGCAGAATGATGCTATCATTGTTAAAATATGGCGTAATTACAAGCTAAATTTCTGTTATATGTGTAACTTGTACTTTTCAAGACAAATGTGTAAGCAATCTGACACAACCTATGGTCAGTTATATTTAGATATTAATCATACAGCAACAACATATTAATAATATTCATAATAATAATATTAATAATAAAGCAATGGACCACTAAGTAAACCAAAGCCTCACTGAATGTGATCTAATAGTTGATTGACAGTTCTTGTACCTTTGCCTTCTTTTCTCATCTTGTCTTCTGCACACGTCTAACTTGTCCCTTGCTTCTAAAACCCCAGACTCTTTGATCAGTTGGCATGTTTGTACTGCACAGCAGAGAACTACTGAAGACTACAGCGAGAGGAAAGGAAGAGAGAAAAAGATGGAAAGTGGAAGACTGAGAGAAAATATTCCATCTCTTTGTTTTTCTCTTTGTGGTATATTGCCTTGTGGGAGTTAAGTTCTTTGAGGGGAATTTGAGAGCTTAACATTGGTATGTGGTTGTTGAATATGTGTGTGCGTGAGCTTGTCTGTGTGCAGGAGAGCCCGTGAGACCACGACATCTCTCTCTTGTTGACTTCTAAAAGTCCTCCAGTGGCCTGAGACATGATGCTATACCACGTCCTCAAATAACCCAAAGCATGTGAGGACAAAAGCAAGGAGAAGAAAGTGAAAGTTAAAAAAAAGCAAAAGAACTAAAAAAGAGCTAAGTACAATTCTGAGATGTGTAGGAAGGAATTCATTAGTTATAAGAAATACAAGCAAGACCTTGTGCAAGAGGAAGAAATGAAGACAAATGAGAACAGAGGCTTAGGGGATGAGACAGAGGTAGAGAAATGATAAAAGTAAAGATGTTCAATGGGATAACAAGGAGATGTGTCATTCATCTGTCAAGGTGACAAGGAGTATAGCTGTCAGCGTCTTTCACTGAGCAGGCTGTAGCTGATTTATTGAGTTTTTGTCCTCTTGAGTTCAAATTGCGGTTAACTGCAGTTTGGAGTGGCTACTGGTGAGGCAAAGAAGGCTTTTAATAAAAAATAAAACCCCACAATAAATTCCTAATGCATCCAGGGCCATAACAAGACAAACAATTCATGATAGTAGAATTTAATTTTAATTTTATTTATTTTTATTTATATCTTGATTATAACAATTCATATA
>JBAMHV010000009.1:19740028-19760037 GCA_037177535.1 Pseudomugil gertrudae
GCTGCGGACGCAAGCTGCGTGAACCGGTTCTCAACTCTGGCCCAGCAACGAGGTGGTGCCTGGATTGAACCAGTTTTAAGAACCAAGAGCCGTTGCTCAGGCAGTGGAAAACCAAAGAATCAGTGCCTTATCTGGCTCTGGCTCTGAAGTAGAACGGGAACCAGCCTGGTGGAAAAACCCCCTCTGAGTGTGTTTTGAAAGAGGGGCCCTCACAAAAAAATAGGTTTAATGAACCATTAGAATTACAAGATGTAACCTTGTTTTTATAGTAAAACTTGCCATTATGTGTCATCTATTGCCTTTATGTTCTGAAAATCAGGTCATTTTTTTCCTTTACCCACTTAACAATTCACTGAGATAGAAATTTTGAAAGTGGAAAAACTGTTGCATACCACTCCAAACAATTTTCACTTTACTGGATTTTGCAGTGCAAGTCAAAACTTACAGGCAGTTTAGCAATTAAGATATTTCTTTGATCCATACAATGGATGGAAACTGTTTTAAAAATGTATGAAGGTATTCAGATATCTGTAATCACATTTCCCCCTAATTTCTTTAAAATTTCTCAGAAAATCCAGCACAAGGCGTCCTGCATCACTTCTTAACCGTTGTCTCTCTCTTGCAGTGCCCCGTGTTGCTCTTCAGCTGTATCATGACATTAACTTTTCCTCCTACATGATCCTGTGGGTATTAACATGTATATATTTATGACTGTTTATTTTTGTTGTTTCCCCCTCTGCCCGGGCAAGCCCAGATTGTAAACCCTATCAAACATTCTGTCTGATCAAACAACATGAATTATGAATAAAGGAACAAACAAATGCATATGCGTAACAGTGTGTGTGTTTGTAAGAAATAGCTAAAAAGAGAAAGGGAGGCAGTGAGAAAGATGTTGGAACTGAGTCTGATCAGAATTAATGAGTTATGATAATGAGAACAAACAATTGTTTGATAGTAGATGAGGAAGCCCTGTAGTTATTCTCTGCTGAATGCTTGCGAGAGACAAAGACACGGAAGGCAAGTGTCTTGTGCTCTTTCAACGCTATGAACTAATGTGTTGTGGGTGTGTTCATTTCTATCTTAGAAAAATCTACAATTATAATGTGTATTTTTATACTTTTTACTGTTGTACATTATATTTGCTATGTCATTTTAAATCAGACTGACCTAATAATTTATTATTTGCAGTTGATGAATGGAGGCCTCATTTATCAACTGTGTGTTTCACACCGCATATGCTTTAATTGCTATTATCTATGTTTTTCTTTGTACAAGTGGAAAGGAAAATAAATATTTCACTTTAGTGGAGTTTCATTTATTATCATGCAATTGTATGTCCATAATTTGGTGTGAAATAAATCTATTGTTTTCTGACAGAAAGCCATGTAATGAGAGCTAAAACAGTCTATATTTCTGCAGCTTTATTTATTTATTTGTAAAACCAAATTTTGCCTGCATTGCTTGGGGCCTTTCCTAAGCTCTTTGGACCCAGCTCTAATCTAAATTCAGGCACAACACAGTGGAAGCCACAGTGAACTGTAACCTAATACCTTATGCCACATATAAATAACTCATCTGATTTTCAGTTTCTCATTGTAATGCATTACCTTGGACATACCTTATACATGTGTAAAAACAACATTTTCTTATTTCTTGTATGCTTGTTTCTGAAAAAAAAACATTGCTACATGCGTACAGCTATAGTTGAAGCCTGCTTTACATTTTCTGAGAATATGAGGTTTTAGAAATCAAATTATATTTCTGTCATTTGTGTTTGATCAAATATAAATGATTGCCCAGCTCCATTGTAACTTTCAGCATGAACGTGTTTGTTTTTCTCATGTTGTTTTTGTGTCATGCATTAAGGTTTTGGACAGATTTCACAGTAATGATGTCCAATAATCTTTAAGACCAGCAAACAATTTAGATAGCAAAATTAACATAATGTGATAATTGCCCAGGACTGTTGAGAGTTGCTCTTTACAGACAACTGGGATATTATGTTTCTCGCTACATCTTCTCACATTCTTTGGTCATTAAAGGACAGTTAACTGCCCTGTAGTTAAAATTATTTTTAAGAGATTTTGTACATGAATTGGACATTTTTAGACAAGTTTAAGTTTTTCTCTGGAGTTTTGCAGTCTGGGATCAATTAAGTATATGACTGATTCCTTTGCAACGGGGGCAGCTGAGGGATACATTGTGTCTCTCAATGTCCTCTTTAAGAAACCCCTCCCATCATTACATTTCAGTCTGTCAAACCTTACTTCCTCCCACAGATCTGCTGGACCACATGGTTCCCCCATCAGCAGTAGCTCAGTGCTTAAAACATTCAGACTCAAAACTCTCCTTGACAGGAAATGTGTGGAGCATCAAAACCTGTGCTGTTCACTTAGAAGAGAAATAGCCTTCTGTTCAGGTTTGATATTGATCTTACTTCCCCTCTTCATATCACTTTTAACTTCCCTCTTTGTATCGCCTGGCCTACAAAATGTAAGTTTCTTCAGGCATTTCACAGGGAAAAGACAAAGCTGACATAAATTCTGGGAGTAAAGTTACTTTACATTCATTTTTAAAGGGTTCGATGTCATTACCAAACATTTACTGACATGAGTGACAAAAGGGATAAGAGTATAAAGCAACAAGCTAATTGATGCTGAAGCCAAGGTGTTCCTCTCCTTCACAGAACATTTCAAGATGTACTTTGGGTAAAGGTAATAGTCTTGTCATTTTCTGTTTGTTAAGATGAAGCTCAACTAAAACAAAAAAGATATTTAGCTAAGTGCATCACACAGTGGATTATTCATACTATCAGACATTCAGCTCAGTTTTGAAAGAACATAAACAGACTGCTTGCCAGCACTAAGAAGCAGAAGTCCATAAATGAAACCCTGAGGGAAGAAGATTGGCAAAATAAAAAGAACTTGTGTGGGAGGATGAACAAAAGAAACCATGTGAAAACAAGTCTTAACTAAACAAAATGTCAGAAAATTAGAGTCAGCTTTAGAGAGCAAAGAACATTGAACGAGGCTAATTTTACAACAAACATGGGTAGAAGAAGATGGTTCAAGATGAATTCAGGGAAACTTCTTCCCTTTGGGAAACTTGTCGCTGAGGACAGGGGACAGATTTTTTCTTGAACAGCATGTGTCTGGTGAAGTCATTGGCAAAATAACAGCTACTGATCAAAGAATTGCCTCAACTTTGTAGAAATCAAGTCAAAAGACATTGTCTACAAGGTCAGTGTAAAAGAAGGGCTTGTATAAAACCACATGTGCATAAAACAAAATTGAAACAGCAAGAAATTTTACATCCTAGTAACAATAGCTGTTTTCACACATGGACACCTGCTGATAACTGCTGGTATTATTGAACATTTTTCATGATTGTTCTTTCAAACATGACGTGTGAAGTTTCCTTGTGTTAAATCTGATCTTGATATAGAGGTTTGGTTGAGCAGCTTGAGGTAAAACTTCACATTCGGTAGAATTTCTTCTAGAGTATATGGATAAAGTTAAATAGGTTTACTCATTCATCCATTTGTATAACTTAGTTTCCTGGCATGCATTTGGTGTGCTGATGCTGACAGATAATTGTCTTGACAATGTCCAGTAAATGTGATTTAAATATTTGCATCCTGGCTGGGATTGGTGGGAACTATCTCCTCCCTTCCCATTTAATAACTCCAATCATTGCTGGTGATTGATTACTCAGTAGCAGTCAGTGACTACTGTCTGCACAGACTGTACGCTCCCAACCTTGTGACTGTAACTTTGTGAATAGCTGGTAAAATTAGTTTAGGATGGGTTTCAGTGAGAAGTGTTAAAACTGTTTGTCTTTGTGTTTTCTTTTGTTTCTTTAGTCTTTTTGTTCTTGGTAATACACAAAGCCCTGTTGGCTCCTCTTTTTGTTGTTTAGGTTTTAAGTTAAATTTCAAGTTAAAGTTAGACTGTGCTGGGTCAAGTAATTTCTTTTATTTTGTAATTATATATAGTGCTTTTGTTAAGGCATAGCTACTATCCACTTTGGATTTGCATCGTAGCTTGGTAGACCAGTTTTTGTTTCTCACATTTACTACTTGGTTTTATTTTTTAAATTGGCTTGCTTTTTAGTAATGTAGCTTCGAGTGTGTGTGTGTGTATATAGTTGTTTTATTTCTTTCATTGCTTTGAGCATTTTGTTACCTTCAATACTTGTAATATTACCACCATTTGTTTGTACCTCATTGTCACTTGTAACAATAAACTTGCTACACTGCTGTCTTACATCTGTCCACAGTTCTTTGTTACCCTACCAGATTTGGGTCGTAACAATAATACATAAACTTAAATAACAAAAAATATAACCCCCCACTGAGTTTCAACACCTTTCTTCTTACAGTGTGAAAACCTGCTTGTACCTTTTATTGAACTGGCTCATGCTTGGATGACATGCCTTGAAAAGAAGAAAATTTGAATAATGATGAATAGAGCTGGTAGAAATAAAAGTGATTGATTGGAATAAATTAAAAATGTATTAACCCAAAAACTGTTTTTTTAAATACATTTCCTTTTCTGGTGACAACACTGACTCTAACCTGACATGACTTACCAAACATCTGTGAGATCTAGGGATTTTAGCAAGCAATTGAAATGTTAGCTCTGTTGCTTCCATTGAACATTTCCATTTTCTCTCTGAGATGATGCCAAATTTGGATATTTAAAATAGCACTCATATTTTTGTCATTGGACATACAAATTATACTGAAAACAGACAGGAAGCTGGATCAAAACTAAGGGGGATCTGGCTGCAGACATCCACCGTTGTGATGGTTTCATGCAGGCTCCGCTCTCAGGCCACCTCTATCGGGCTGGAAGAAACAAACTTTCTCACACCCACCCCTCCTGTGCTCACATGAACGCCTGCCAGCTGCTATCAATCACAAGCAGAAGAAAAGGGAAAAGACAATGATAAAGATCCAAAATTAAATGAAAGTGTTGAGCTGTCACGCAATTTTAAAAACAAGGGACCTTATCACGTTATAAGATGATAGTTGTATTGTATAAAATGTATCATGTTATAAAGTAATAAGCTTTTACAAGTTTTTACAATAAAACTATCATGTTAGACTGAAACTAAACAAAATCTAAATAAAAAAAAACAAAGACAGTATCTTGTATTATTGTTCAAGCACAACACACAGTGTGTGTATGTTATCAGTATTAGTATAATCAGTATAATAGTAAACCAGTTGTCAGTTCTTCAGCAAAAAAAAAAAAAATTCTTACTTACTAGATTAACATAAAGTTAAACCATGGGGTTACAGTCTCATTAGACAGTTACTGCCATCAGACAAGAGGCATAACAGCAAAGCATTTCACAAATGGGGCCAGGGTGTATTGCATATTGATCTATAATACATGCCGCTGCCAGGACCAGGGCTGAACTGGATTCTGCAGAAAGGGGGATGACTGCAGAATTGGAAAGCCTGCACTTCTTGATCTTACTGTTTTGCATACAGACTACAACCTCAATCACTCATTAAGAACATACCTTCACATGCTGGAGGAAATTAAATGGATGCACTTAGATAGCACTGCATAATGGATCAGATACTGAATTGATTCCTTGAAATATTGAAGGATTGTAAAAAGCCATACTGCTGTGGTGGGAGCACAAATAAAAGGAGCCTTGGATATAGTTTTACTGGCACAAGCATCCCACATGTACATGAATGCACAATGCATGATATTCAATAAGTATTGTGCGAAAAGAACCCTGCAGTCTCCTGTCTTTGGTGAACTTGTTTTATGCTGTTGCATTTCCTCTAACTGTTGCCTTGAAACATTAAAGTTAGGTATTTAAATGTTCAGGGTAGTCCTATCAGTGCATTGAGCCAAAGCTAAATTCCAACTTTGCATTGTAGGGAAACCTCCCACTATTAGAGTAGGTGACCACTGCAAATAAAATTAAATAAAGAAATGAGGAAATAGGAAAAGTCCTATTTATTTGGCTGAGAAAACAAAAGCAGTTTAGAATGATGTTCTGTGGTAATCTCTGATTTGAACATAAGAAAATTAAGAAAATGAAGAGAAGTGAATAAGTCCTGATGAAGCACTGGAATGTTGTTTTGCGGGGATAATTTCTTAGGTGATATGGAAATTGTCCTCTGGTTGCATTTAGAAACCTGCAAATGATATTTTCTTTATATCTGTTAAACTGCTGAGCACAGTGACTTTTGCTATAGTCTTACTTTGTCTACACACATTTTCTCCTGTCTAAAAAACAAAGAGGAGCGATGGTGATGAAGTCCTTATTTAGCTCCAGATAAATGTGATTATGCTAATTTTACACGTTTTAATTAAATTTCACAAGTGGTTTTCTTTCTCATAAAAGTATTGTGTCTTGTTGGTGTTTTTTCACTCTTAGCGTGAAGGCACATTTAACCTACAGAAGAGTGGTGTTTTTGTTATTTTTGACTGTGGTGTATGTGGTATGTTTGGCAAAAACAGAAAAATGGTAAACCAAGACATTGTGTAGATATTTTACCGCAATTCTGATGCAATCTTTCCAGTACCACAAGCACTAACTCACTTGTAATGTTGTACTCTTGAACTCATCTGCACCTCAAACAAAAGAAAAGGTGTCCTCTGTTGTCTCCTGCATAGATTCAATACACCCAGTGTGTAACTCATGTTATGAGACTTGAGCCATTTTTTTTTTGGAATGTGCTGCACTGAACAATAATCAATGAAAAGTGTAGTTCTTCAGATAAATTCTTCAGTATGTAGTGTGTGTTTGTCTTATTTTTCCAAAGTGTAAGTACCTGAGGTAGTTGTTATTTTATAGAACCCTTCTCACTCAAATCATAAATGTAAAAGCAGGTGTTGTGGGATGAAAACAGAAGATTCTGGTTCAACAGTATGCCCCATTTGTGGCATTTGCTTTAATATTTGGGGCTCACAACCACATAGCTGAGCACCGACATTATGGTGCTTTAGTCAGTTTATCAAATGCAAGAACAGTAGAGCAAGCAAGTTTTGAAGGGAATGAAGCAGAGACAAGTGGGACTCGGGGAGACGAGAAGTAAAAGAAAAAAGATCAGAAAAAAGTGCTTTAGACCAACCACAAGCAGTAGGGGTTATTCTGGGAAAAATAGACTTTTAAGGCAGGAAAAGGATAGACATTTTGGTCAAACTAAGTGGTTGATTTTGCAGTGCTGCAAAGGCATAAAACTGATGCAAGGCCCTGTAATATGGTTTTCTGCCTTCTAGACTGAAGGCATGCATGCACACACACAAAAGCACACAAACATGCAAATTATTTACTTACATCCATATCTTTGGCCAAGTGCAACGATCACGGTAGGAAATGTCAGCGCAATGCCACAGCTTTGCTGGGGCCAGTGACATGTGTCGATATCAGTTCAATGCATCTGGACACACAACACATTATGCTGCCACCGCCTCAGCAGTTCAACAATCCGTCCTTTCCCCCATCCTACACAAATGCTGATAATAACTGAAGACAAACTATCCATGACAAACAAGTGTTTAGGCCTCTGTCAGCAGACCTACACTCAGGCATTGTCTGTCATTTTGTGAGTAAATCACATTAAGCCACTGGCTTCCACAGTGTGGCTTAGAATACAACACTAGTCAGTGCATCTTCTTGTCTCACAAACATCAAAAAGCAGAAAAACTTCATGGTTAGAGAGAGAGTGTGTTTTTCAATTTAGGAAGTTGATCCAAATCATTTTAATTGTAGGCTCTACCTTAGAAAGCTTTCAACCATCTTTCTTGAATTTGATAATTACACATGTAAGAATCTGTCTGTTTTAAAAACAAATGAAAGATGCAGAAGCATCAAATGCAGATCAGTTTAATTACAATATCAGTTCCAAAACACTGTATTTTTGTTTTATTGAAAACAAAACACAATGAATGTGAATTTAACATCTAATAAACAAATATCTTATCCATAAAACCACACATTACGCTGTAACATCAAATCATGGAAGTGAAATATTATTTAAATGAAACCAGGCAGCAAAAGTGGGACAAGTAAGTAAAAAAAGCTTGGAAAATAAATAAATTGAAGAACATGTTGCATTAATTAAATCAGCAACAGGCAAGCGACTTTATAACAGGAGCACCTTAGAGAGGAAGAGTTTCTGAAAAGGTACTGATGGGGTTCAGCAATCTGTCACAACAGTTTTCATTGTGGTTTGGAATAGAAAATATTAAGTAAATAAGCTTATATTGAGATTTCTTAATAAATGAAACAGTACGCCCTACCAACAGAGAAATTCAGTGCTGGAATGTTGGTGCGACTTAACAACTTATAATCAACTTATAATGACAATTCTTCATTAGACTTAACTTTAATAATCCCTTTGGGATGACTCCCTCAGGAAAATGAGATTCTCAGCAGTTTATAAAAAAAGACTCCTCAATGCAAAGAAAACAATAATAAAATAAATAGAATAAGATTTGAAATACAATAAAAAGAAAAAAATAAAGACAATATATCAGTCATATGGTTAATTTACAATTTATTATTTATTATTGCACTGTGGTTGTTATTACAGTCTGGGTAAGTTATTTAAGATTACCAGTACATTACTACCATTCATCTTTTTCTGTCCTCTGCAATCTCTCTACCTCCTCCTCTTCTCGAGTAAGGAGTTGTAGAGAGTGATGGCATATTGGAAAAGGGAGTTCTTAAGCCTGTTGGTCCTACACCTGGACAGGAGCAGTCTGTCACTGAACAGATTCCTCTGGCTGCTGGTGACAGTGTGCAGAGGGTGACTGCATTGTCCATAATATCCAGAAGTTTAGGTGAAGAGGAAGAAAAAGAAGAATGGAGGGAAATGCCTCAGGTGTTGTACAGATGTGTACAATATTAAACTCCAGAAATGTTTTAAATACTAGGCTTCGTTTGAGATATATGCTGATGACATAATTAGAACAAACTTTTCATTAAGAAAAATACATTCACAGCTTTTTTCGTCTCTTTTTCTCAAAGGTGAGCTCATCAAACACCTTCCACAAAGATACTGGCCCCTGAAAAATTGGGGCAAACCTGGAAACTTGGAAACTTAATTTGTGCATAAAACAAGTGTAAACGCATTGCATGGGGATAATTACATTCAGTATATCTCACAGTGCAAATTTGCTAGACCAAACTACTGTAATTAAAAAAAAACATTCCTGCCTCAATAAAACATTTTCTTTTCTGCAGCTTTGCACTTTCACTCCGTCAAAAACAACATGTATGTTGCAAACATTTCTGTATGTCACTTCTTAAAACGACTCTTGCATGTTTCCTGTTAAAACGTTAGTTGGGAGTAGTTCAAACCAAGAATAATTCATGATAATTCCTTTGAATACAATTTAAAAACTCAAACAGACAAATTTCCCTATATAAGGCCCAACATGAACATAATACTGAGAAGCATGAAGATGCATGGTTCTCATCTCAATATGCTGTTAATCATTCTACAATCCTTTAAACTTAACTTGCCACATCTGTGTGTCATAACCTCAACAACTAGATTATCTACTTTAGAGAATGGAAATAACATGCTTGGATCTTTTTTCTTTTTTTGTTTCTTAAACCTATCTGTAAAGGGAATTTTCCATTCCCCTATTGATTCTAATTTGCAGAGCCCCAACGATTCTATATGTCAGTGTGGAAAAATACCCGTTAGACTCCATATACACTTATTGATATTTATTAAAAACTGAAGGAAATTTGTAGGGTTATCATACATTAACTAACACTAACTTCTGTGCAAGATTAATTTTTTATTTGTCATGCACCTGCTTTATCTATACTTTCGAATAAGGAGACATTTGGTTTGTGTCATTTGTTTATTAATGAGTTATGTTTGCCAGCATCTGCAAGTGGGAGCGTCAGTGTTTGTATGCAGGAAGCTGTAAGACACTCAGGGGTTTCCTGACACAGAAACTCTGTCAAGAACTGAGCAATATGTCTTTAGGCATTTGGCTGTATCTATGTGTCCTGTAGAGGGCCCTGTTGAACTACGATAATATTTAGAGGAATGATGCTTAATGTTGAGTAATATTTAGAGCTGCCCTTATAGTCTTCATAAGTCCAGCTTCTGGTGTCTCTGACTAAAGATGAAATCACACAAATGGCAAGTTAATGATTTGCACAAATTGAAAAAAAAGTGTTCAAGATGTCAATTTAGGCAATGTTTTACAGTTAAAGAACCATGAATAATGTCTGAAATAGACATAAAGAAGATAATGGAATAAAACAGTATTAATTAATTAAATAATAAAAGCATAATAAGCTGAAAGTATGGTAAACTGATGGAAACAACTCAAATATAAGTGACCTAACAGTGCATAAACACACCTAAATAATGCAGACCAACAAACTGTCAGAACTGTCGTTTGATGATAATAAATTAATACAAACTCTCTGATTAGCAGTACCTAACTAGTGCTTACCCCAACAATTGTGTTTATGAAAGTATTGTGTAATTTTATAACCTGAAAACTCTGCAAAACTCTGCATTTCTGGAGCTGTTACTGCCCAGCTGTCTCCTTACTGTTAAATAAATTAAACATAGAAAGAGACAGTATAATGTTGACTGTCTAATGTAACAATCAAATGTACTGGCTTTTGTTCTGTCTTTCACTGGTTGGAGAGAGCTCACTGTACAGGTAGGATGCAAGTTTGATGCTGAATTAATCGTTGATAGTGGACATGTTATTCAGGAAACTAAAAATGTACTGCACTGTGCTAAGGTCACGCAAATATACTTTGAAACACATTTAGGCAAGGCAAGGCATGTTGATTTTTATAGCACCTTTCATGTACAGGAAAACTCAAAGTGCTTTGATTTAGGCAGTTCACCCTGTTGTCTACATTCAGAATTTCTTTTGAAAGACATCTTCCCATTTGTTCACTTAACCTGCCTGAAACATGTAGTATATGTGGTCTCTTGTTGTCTCAGACAAGCCAAACACCAAAATCTCCTCAGTCTACAGCTTGACTTACATAAAAATGACAACAGTGATGCAAGTTGCAAATCTTTCCTCATCACAAGCTTGGCTCCTCTACCAGAGTCCTGAGAGCTTGAGGGTCTGAGGATGCTCCTCTGAATGTAGATGTCTGATATTTCTTCATGTATCTGTTGGAGATTTTGTCAGTGCATTTTACTTAGAAAAATCTTCAATTCAGTTCTATAATTTAACTTATTTAAACAGTCTTTGTTTCTTCCTGCTCTCGGGACATTTAGAGGTAATGTCAGTCCCTTTTGATCTGATGGAGTTCTTTGTAAAGGTTGTCTCTGTTTATTATGAGGAACCTCTGTCATTTACCCAGACCAACCCATAGACAGCATTAACCAATCAGAATCATTTACGCAAACACATGACGCAAACAGATCTTATCAAACTTGAATGTTTAGAGAAGTTTTAGGAAACTAGTTGCCAATGTATCTGACTAAAAGTACTGAAGGAGTCGGTCCACTTCAAAACAGTTTGCATGTCTGTGCGTATAAGCATGGCACTGACAGACTGTGACTCTGAGCTTGAACTCCAGTAGACAGAGTACATAAGGTTTTCAGGGATAAATAAATTACAGACTAATAGTCTTCTCATTCTGGGATGACAACTGTTTCAGTCTGCAAACTTAATGTGTTTATGTGTATGTGTGAGGACTGATGAACTTGACATGTACTAACCCAAGTCACAGTTCAGCTTAACTAACTAAAATACTACAGACAGGCGAGAAGAGAGGGGGGCTTTAGGAGGACAGTGAGTGACAGAAAGATGGAGTCAGATTATAGTCAGGTCAAGGGAAGTGCAATGGAAGGATCTAAACAAGAGTAGAGAGCAACTGAAACCATAATGACAAAGATACAGTATGGATATAAATACAGCATGAGGAGCAGTGAGAGTGGATGCCAAGGATGGTAAAAGTGAAAATATCTATCCAGTGACATGTGCATTAGCAGGTTGTCTAAGAGAGAAGGCCATGACATGAATGGAGGGAGACATATTGAAAGTATAGAAAAATAAACTACTTAAACTACTCTTTCCGTTGTATAGTCTCAGTCTTCCACTTTGTATAACACCTTTCTTTCTTTTCACAAAGTGCCGTGAAGCTGTGGGACCAGGAGATGGAGCGCTGCCAAGCATTCCAGCTGGTGACCAGCCAGCCCGTTGAGAATGTCCGCTTGGTCTGCAGAGAGAAGGTAGGAACCACCTCTGATTTCTGGATTTAACTAATGGGCATTTCCGGCAGAGGAACCTTTGGAAACGTATAAACCTGTTGATGCATCTGTTTGATTCAGGGTCAAATTTGTGTGGGAACCAAAGATGGAGAGATTATAGAGGTCGGAGAGAAGAATGCTGTCTCCAACACCATGACCATGACAACGGACACACTCAGGGTGAGATCTGGGATTTAGCGACTCACCCATTTAAAGACGTCTTCATGTCTTCATCTCTGCCAGCGCATTTAAAGACTTCTTGGGCTGGGCAACGGGTTTGGGTGTCCGGAGCTGCCTTCCCCGTGTGTGTGTGTGTGTGTGTGTGTGTGTGTGTGTGTGTGTATGTGTGTGTGTGTGTGTGGGGGGGGGTTGTATGTGTCTGTATGTAGGGCAGCGGACCAGTACCCCCATCAGCATCATTATAAATGGAATCACTTTGGCCCGGCATTGAAGAAAGTTATGTTGTCGCTGACTTGAATGGTCCTTGATCCTCTGGTGGCTCGCTGATGGTTTCATATTCCTGACATGAGAGGGAAGAGACATCATTGGCCAGAGATGTGACCATGGATCCAACTGGTTCACGTTGCAGCATGAGAAAAGCAGAGCACCATGAGTCAGGCTCTTCAATTAGTTTATGTGTTTGGCTCTTTATTTCTGCTGTATTTCAATAAGAGATATGATGCTGGATCAGAAGTATAATCCTTCTCCCCTTAGTCCAGCTTTCTGCCAAAGTCTTTTTCTGTAAATAAATAGGTTTACTAATAAATATTCCTACATAAATGATAAATTACATATATAAAACCATTCTGATAGGGTATATATGTATCTATATTTCTATGCTTTCTATGCTCCTCTCAAAAACCCACAATCATGGTCTCCTAAGTGTTTGAACGCCTCTTTGGTCATTGAGAGATATAAACCTGGCCCCTTCCCACATGCTGCTTGACACGTTTTGGTGACGTAATGAGGCCTCATTTGGTCTATCACGTGACTTTTGGCGTGGTAAATCCTGCTCAGAGACATTGCTCACAATACTTCCGTGTCACATGCTCAACACTTGCTCAAGCAGATGGACAGACGAACTTGATCATAACATCCATCACCTCCTTACCACTCACCATCTTCTGTTTTTGACAGAATGAACCTGCCAAGACATGACTCAGCAGGTGAGATAATTGTATCATGTGAGATATGTATCAATATTATATATGTATCAATATTATAATATATAGATATAATAGATATATTATATAATAGAGGCAGAGAAGCACCTGCTCAGGTTTTATGATTTGGACTTGGAGCTTCCTAGGTACCCGCCCTCGCAGTCCAGAAGACAACAGCGTCATGATAGACATTTCATGGAGAGCATCAGCTCCAGTGAGTTGGTGGCATTGCTACTGGGGCTGGATCCTGAGCCTGAGCCGAAAGACTACTCTCCTTTGAAGGAACCTGTCTGGCTCTCAGACAAACACCAGCTCCAAAGTCTATGTGGTTGACAGCACCATAAACTGTATATTAGCCTACAGTAAAACAAATAAATAAATGCATAAATAAATAAATAAAAAAAACTTATCTTAAAGTCAAAATCAGCAGCAGGTACTAATGTTACTAACGTTCTAATATACAACTTTTTCAAATTTAGATCTTTGTTATTAATTTATTTCACAGGGTAATTTACATGTCAGGAAGAATATTTGCTAAAGCTAATGCTAGTAAATATAAAAGTTACCTGATCAAGAAAACAGCCAATTAATTTAGTGTTGATTTAGTAATCAACGTTTTTATGGACATGCACTGGGTATAAAAGTGAGGAGGAAAAGGTGCCTTTTAAAGATAAAAAACATCCAGTATAACCATAAGAAAAGGGTAATTTAAAGCATTGTTAAAATAAAACCATGTAAACAGTTAGGAAGGAAAATTACTAGCAGTTGTTAGATATCTAAAAGATATTAGATATCTAAAAGATATCTACTGTAACAACTCTCACTCACACAAAAAAGAAGAGGATTTTTAAATGTGCATCTTTCAGTACTCAGGTATATTTTTAGTTATTTTCTACCACTGTGTAATTATCACTAAACATATGTCAATTGATGTGTCAGACATGTTATATATTATATCATATTTTTGTCATTTAATTTGTCATAATGTGTTTAATATATATGGCCCTGTGATGGACTGGTGATCCGTTCAGGTTGTACGCCACCTCTCTCCCTATGTCAGCTGGGATTGGCTCCAGCCCCCCTGATGACCCCGTTCAGGGAATAAGCAGTAGATAATGCATGGATGGATGGGTGGGTGGGTGGGTGTTTAATATAATTGCTTGATTTATGATCACATAAGTACAATATCACACATTAAAAAATATGCTATTTTGGCATGCTATCTTCTCCTTAAATGCGCTAATATTGTACTAGAGTTTTGAAAAACTAGGGATGTTACAAGTAAATTACTGCAACATTGTATATAAATCCAATCAAAACAGTACACAATGCTCTGGTTATGTGTTTGTGTGTGCGAGTTTGAGACTTGTTGTACACAAGATGGAGGCATTTGCAATACAGACAGATGCCTGGGCAGCTTGGCTTGGCCTTTCCATGTACCCAAACAGGCAGCATATTGACAGTCTAATTAAGAACCCCAGTAATTAAAATAATTTATAATGGAAATTATAATTTATTATGAAACTGATTTATAATCTCACTTCAGAGAGTGATGGAAGTCTTTATTTGCACAGACTGCTGCTTGTGAGTAATAGGGAGCGAGTGAGTTTTGAAACAGTGAAATCACTTCAGCTAAGTGCAGTGTCTTCATAACACAACAGAAGAGGTCATTTAGAGATCAGAGAACACACACACACAAATGAGTACAAATACACAAAGGGCTAGGTTCTGTGTAGGATCATAAATAGATTACACCTTTTTCTTCATATCCCTTATTCCCAGTACCACAGCTGGAGAAGCAAGTGTCCATGAGGTGATAATTGCTGTTGCTCCATCTCTCAAACCCTAATGGTCTAAAAAGCACAAGAGCCATCCAGTTTGGTGAATGTGTGTGTATTTGACTTGGCGTGGGAGGCTGAGATGAGTGAATACATCTTCAGTAATTAAAAGTTATGCTGTTCAGTGAAATTTCACTCCATGAGAAGCAATGTGCACGGTCAGTGGACAGAAAAATAAATCATCATATGTCATCGTATTGCCTTTTCACTGACTGACAATACAATGACTATGACAGAAAACTGCCACTTGAAAAATATATACATTCACCTGCCAAAGTTTATGAGAATAAATGTACAAATTCTTGGAAAACTATGACATTTTTGCTCTTTAATACATAATTGTGTGTGTACATTTGTGTGTGTGACATTCCTCCTGCTAATATTTACCCACCCATCAGGTAAGTCTTTCCTTTATTTGAGTTTAGCTCAAGTAGGCAGACTTTCCCTTTCCCTAGCCCCATCCTCTTTCTAGCTCATTTAAACACTTCTTTCAACTTATCTGACTGATAAAGTAGCCTTTCCAGCTCATCCTGGATCAGGGACCCTCCTCCGAGTAGGACCTACTTGGAAAGCTTCACCAGAGAGATATCCATGAGATATTTGAACCAGATGTTACTGCTCCTCCAATGATAATGTACATTTTATAATCTTTACAGTTATAATCAGCATGACACATTGCATTTTACCCACTGCTTAAAAAGACAATGAGCAGAAATTTGTCATTTCTGGACTGAAAAAAGTGTTTGACGAGCTACAGGTGTAATTTTATCTGGAGTATGGCACCACACACCATCTCTCTGTGTTGATCTCTAGTCCTTTGTTTACCAGCTGGGTATTCATATACATTCATGTGAATTTGTGCCTTATTCCCTCCTGTTACACCCCTCAGCCCTTTCTCCCTACAAACGGATGCAGCAAACGAACAATGGCCATGTTTATTTTTGGAGCAAAATTGCAGAGAACAGAACAAAACATTTACCTCAAGATGACTTAGATCCAGCATTGCCTCAAAAAACAACTGTGATCATTGGCAAAAACAAAGAAAGGGACAGAATCTAAATTAACATTGGCCTTAGTTTAGCAAAATGGAGTGCATCATAAGAGCTAAAGTGGCTACAATTTGACAAAGACCGAGCTCCTCTTCTCCTGTAAGTAACTCTATATATATAAAATTTCTTCTATATGTTCCACAATGTGCGATATTGTTTTGCTTACAGTGGCCGGGAAGTGTAAAACAATATTACATCTAGTAAAACGCTTTTACAAGTTCACAGAAACTACAAAATTATATTGTCAGTGTTGAGGTCAAGACCATAGACATATATGGAGGGCGTGCAGTTGACGTCACTGAGTCATCTGACCTTTGTAGCATGAAATCCCCATTTTCAATCTCTGTTTAGGCTTTTAACTCATTTCGGTCTCAGAAAGTCATTTAACTGTTATGTGTAAATATTGGTTGAGATTAGCACACAAAATTTACTGTTCATTCTTGTTAAAATTTCTATTTTATCTACCAATCACAACTGAAATCAGCTGAATCTGGTTGCTAAAGTATTATTTGTTTGATTATTTCAACAAGCAAATGAAGATGCTTGATGGCATTTGATGGTATGTGTCTAACATTAAATTTATCCAAAACTCAAATCTCGCCTGATCAAATGAGGTCCACCCACAGTGATCAAATGTCTTCCCTTTCAGTGTGCCCTGGTGTCAGGACTGTTAAAAAACATGTGAAGTTCAAAACTCTAGGCCCAGATTCATATCTCAGACATTTTAGACATAAAAAATCTCACCTTCCATTCTCTATGAATAGCCATGCTCTGGGGATTTCTTTCTTTCTTTTTTTAACGTGTCTTGTCTAGCATTAAAACAGACAGAATGATGGGCTGGCTGAAATTAATGAAATGAAATGAAAAATACTTTATTGATCCCAGAGGGAAATGTAGTAGTGCGAATTTTATTAGTTCTTTAAATACAAAAAATAGTTCACTTGTTGGGATGGGAAACCTTGCTGTTCTTGCTGGGATGGTGCACAGACCGTCTTGAAGCCGTGTACAGACACATTACAGTCTGGGATGTGTTTATGCAACCATGTCTTGATGAAGCACATAAAACTCCACTCTGTATTCTTTCCGAGACCCGGTTAGCACCTGGAGCTTAACAACTTTTTTAGCTAGCAATCGCACGTTAGCATCACAACAGTTGGAAGAAACAGTTTAAATCGCCATCGTTTTTCTCAGTGCTTCACTCCTGCCCTGCGCCTTCATCTCCTTTTTTCAACTCTGTTGGGTTTTGAAGTGTTATTTCACCGATAATCTTGAATTTGGAGCGAATTTAGTGGTAGACAAGTCTCGTTGCCATGGAGACCCCAATAACCAATCTTGAAATAGCAGAAACAAAGATAGCGAGACTCCCGTTTAGCACAACTTCTGCCAGCGCGAAATGTCTTCTTGAACGACCCAAACTGACAGCTGATGTTTTAAAAAAAGACATATATTACAAAAATCACGAAACATCATGACAGTTGCTGTATTGTGCTGAGCAAATGTGCTTTTCCAAGAAGATGTTTCATATGTATATGCAGAGATCCTCTTGGTAATCAGAATTCCTTATTTATTATTTATAAATATTATATTATAATTATTATAATATTATTATAAATATTTATAATTTATTAAAAAAAATACCCCCCCCCCCCCTCCATATCCAGCATGTGTGCCCACCCCCCCATCCCTAACTATGTATGTAGTAATGAGGGGGAGGGGGGCGTCCGAGGATGCAGGTCCTGAGGAAAGTGCACCTCCCCCAAATGTAGGAGCCACCAGCAGCACTAGCCACCACCCATTCTGTGGGGCCCCCAGGGGCAAAACAAGCCAGGGGAAGCCATCCCCACCAGCTTAGCCCACAGCTAACCTCACCAGGGAGATGCTACTAGCCCCCGGAGGCACCGACCCCACCACAGATGCCGACGAGGGAGGGAGGGAGGTCCCACGTCCACCGAGCACACACCACAGCACCTCCCCATCAACACCTCCCCATCTCACTCCCATCCCATTTTGTCGTGCACACCTGCTACACCCAAACATCCCACCATTCTCCAGCCAAACCTCTATCATTCACACCCACCCCTACCATCCACCACAAAGACCCCACCCTACATACTGACACACACCCCTGCCACCTCACACACCACCAAACCCCTCCAACAAAAATACAAAAAAACACAGCCCCCCGCATACATACACGGACCCTAACCCCTTTGTCCTGTATAATGAGTTCTATGTAGAATTTTGAATTGTATTAGTTGTATATTTGAACTTTTTGTAAACATATTTGTGCCTATTCGTTTTTAATAAAGTTTTTAAGTCTCTTTCCCATTTTGCTGTTGGGAGACTGATGGGATCTTCTGGGTTTGATAATAATCAATATAATTTTGATAATAACTTCAGGAATTTATTTCATGGTCCTTTGCCAGCATAGCTTACGGTGAAAAGTTGAGAGCAGCCTAAGTGTTCAACAGGCAGCAGAGATGCCAGGTAATCGAATTTCCCCCACTAATCAAGTGCCTAATCTTGTGACTGATTGTCACTACAATAACAAATGCCAGGGACAGAGCTTTAATGCTAACATCCATGTGAATCCTGCCTAAGAGATGGACGGAAGATATATTTTGTTAAATATTGATTGTGAAAGCGTTGCTCTTACCTAGAATGCATGAGCTAATGTGAAAAACAGCCTAAGTGCAGACAAATTGAGAAAAATACAGAGCAACAAGGTCAAGGGAGTAATTAGGCATGAAAGAGCATCTGTCTCTATTCCCAAGTAAGAGCAATAAAGACAGGAAGTGAGATAAAGAAAACTAACCCAAAAGCAGATGCACTTTAACTCGTCTCAAGTTAGAAGCTTCCTTATCTATGCTTGTTTTCAGCGCCTGGATCCTCAAACTGTTGGAGATGCTTTTTTCTTAAAATATTCCATCCAATTGCTGCATAGACCATGTAAATCAGATGAAACTAATCCCATTAGTTGTTGGAGAGCTATTCTCGTGTCAGCGCTTCTTGTTTTGTTTTTTGTGGGGTTTGTGTTGTTCTTGTTTTGTCGACACTTAGAGATAGGGAACTTTGCCCCCTCTGGAACTGTTCCATTTCCATATTTCCATGCACTTTGCTCATTGGTACATTTGTGTATGTGTAGCTTTTTGCTGACATTTCAGTCTGTTGAGTCTATAGAATATTTTTTCTGAAATATACATTTTTAATTTTACTGATATAAACAGATAGTTTGGAGAAGGAAAACAAGAAAACAATGGCAAGAAATTTCAAAGTAAATGAAATCAGCGGTCACTTAAGGACCTCTCATTGGGGAGTTTCAGCTTTTTTGCTAACGCTTCCATTCTGCATAATAGCTGCACATAAGACATATTTAGATAAATAATTAATCAACTTGTATATGAAAAACACAGTTGGCTTCCCAAAAGCAAATTGGTGAATCAGTATCCCTCACAGTTATGGCTTAAAAGGAACACTTTAACTGCAATCCATTAACAAACCTTATAAAATAGGCACAACTCTTTATTCATCCAACATGAAGCCTCAAGCTCTGTAATGTGATGGTCATTGTAGTGTCATTGCAAGTACTAAAACATTTTCAAATAGTTTAAAACAAATAAACAAAAATGAGTGGTTTCAGTCATACCTGGCGCTCGTTAGAAGATCCTGCACCTTTTATGAACCAGAAAAAAAACAAACTATGAGATCACTGGATCTTTCTGCATAT
>JBAMHV010000009.1:19762086-19787314 GCA_037177535.1 Pseudomugil gertrudae
GTATATATATGTATAAATAAGAGAAATATTACATACAAGAAATTATCTGTATATAATTTATAAGAGAAAATTACATTTTCCTTTGCAATCATGATTCTTCAGTGCAGTTCTTCAGATTGAAACATTCGAGTTCCATGAATACTTTAGGAAGATGGCCCTAAGAGATGAAGCACTTAGTGAATGTCTCAGGCACTGGAACTAGCAGGAAAACAAAATGGAGGAACCATCAGGGGAGGAAAATCTTCTCCACAGGATGCACCACCAACAAATTGCCCATCATGAACAAGTCCTACCAGTGGCTAGAGAAGGCTGGGATGCACGACAGCACAGATGTGCTAATCATGGCAGCACGGGAGCAAGCCTTGAGTATCAGGGCCATCAAGGCTCAGGTCTTCCACACCAGGCACGACTTCATGTGCAGAAGCCCCTGAAACCATCCATTATGATTGTTACAAACAGATACAGTTCAGCACATTAAGAAAAAAGAAATGTCCCATTTATACATGGGGTATTTATTACTTTCTATTATAGATATTGTATTTGATTTTTAAAATAGATAAATCACAAACATTTTGGTAAATAACAGCTCAGTAATGCATTTCGTACTTCTTGTTTGACATTTTTGCTTTAATACACAAGTGCGCCATGTATTTTTATGTGCAATACTTATGTTTTTATTACTTTACTGGCTTATAAGCTGTTTTTATCGAAGGGAATTATTAAGTAGGAAGTGGTTACCGTAACGAGAGCATCAGTAACATACTCTTTGAACAGAAAAGTCTGAATGTCTTTTAAGAGTAATTATAATGCCTCTGCGCTTCAGAACTCCGCTCTTGTCAATGGGATGATAAAGAGGCTTTGTCAGTAAGTCCTTACTTAAGATCAATAAACAGACCAACCTTTTTATTAGTGATGCACACAGTATGTACTGGTAATTGATGTATGTAAGTGAGATAGCTGTCATTTATGTTGGCATTTGTGTGTGATCAGTGTATGTTGCATTCAAGTTGCAGCATATTGACTACTTGCTAAATTCACCAGATAGTCGAGTTTTGTGAAGCAACCTTCATTTGTTGGGTTCTTTCAGTACAAATGCTGTTAATGTATTTTCACACGAGGATATGGGAGAGTTGTTGACTGCTGGAAGCAGCTTCAAGCAACCTTCAAAAGACCTGCAGTATTCACATTAGCTCCTTATCATCTCTCGAGGCTGATACTTGTGCTGGGGTGTAATGTATATAAATGGCTGGATATAGTTACTGAGGCATAAACCACTGGTTTTTAGACTACTGTCTCATAACTATTCCACTGCCAATGTTCCCATGGCTGAACATTTACATCTAAATCAATAGCGCCTCTCAAAATAAACATAAAATTCAGAGTATGGAAAGAATCAGTTTGAAAGTGTGAATTCATTCTTTATCCTTAAATTAGTTTGGTGAATATGGCTAACCTAATTTGTATCAGACTAACAGAGGTACAATGATCATATTATATATGGTAATTTGTAGTAGGATGTTTCAAAGTACCTTAGTGTATAAATGTACACTAATATGTCTGCTGTCAGGGCTAAAAACCCATGGGCACTTTATATGTTGTCTTAAAATACAACATTTTTGTACAGTAGCATGAGCTGCTCATTATGCTATTATTTAAAGTATTGCATAACACTGTAAAAAGAAGTATGTAATATATGGATTAGCTACAGCTGAAATTTGTTGCAATCTTGGTATGTGGGATGCGTTTGTGGGTGACTTCTAGGAAAACCAAATAATGTGAATAAACTTAGCCTCATTTATCATCTTGAAAGTATCCTTGAATTTAAGTGTTGTTGGGTTGTAATAAGCCAGTGTCTGATGTTTCAGACGTTTGCAATGCACTATGAAGGACACATAAAAATTGCAAAAAGTTCTGCACCGAAACTTCCTCCAGGCATGTTTAATCACAAGCTCACAGTAATATATGATAAAGTGTTGCCTTGGAGCATCATATGTATAATACTAATGCGGAAGTTTTGAATGCTAGACTGTTATCAGCAAGCTCCTCTGAGACCAGAAAACTCAAAGTTCTTATATTGTAAAGTCAGTTTTTTATTGTTTATCAGATTTAAACAAGTTATATATTTCACTTCAACATATAAGGATAAGTAAATAATAGTCTTTTAAACAATTCAACTTTGAAACCTGAAGCACAATTATTACAGAATGTAGACATTTGTACGTGTTTCGAAGTACATTTTACCCACAATGACTTAACTAATCTGAAAAATTTAATAACCAAAATTTTGTGTGTTCCTTCAGGCCTGCAGCCAAAATAAAGACTCTTGTTTTTGGCCTGGGAATAACTGATCAATAGACATTGAATCATACAAAAAAGAAAAGAAAAAAACAGTGCTGCGTCAACAAAAAGCCTTATTTTTCACATAATTACTCATTTGATTTTTTTTTTCTCTTCATGTTTCTGCAAATGTGTAAAATATTTACTAATGACAAAATAGTTTCTCTCAAAGATTGTTTCATGGTAATTTAACAGGCTTGAGACCGATAACAAATATTAGGTTTAGAAAAAAAACATTGTTTAACAAAGTTTTAATAAAAATTGGAACTGTTTGGTGCCATTGCTCAGTACGTGGTATTATGATTGACCTGTCCTAAATCAAAACACTACTTAGCATCAGTGTCATTGTATTGGAGACCAGCAGTTTTTTAGGTGCCTCACACACACACACACACAACTCGCACACACACAAAGTTCTATGATGAAATTATTATGCAATTTTATACTGAAACACTAACACTAATGCATCTGAACTAAAACAGAACCACAATGTCATGCAATATTTTAGTTTATCAATTTCAATAACCTACTGTCGTCCTAGGGTTCGGTCCATGGTTCTCATGCTTAAAGATTTACATGCCATTTACAATGGATTGTGTTTCACACACTGTCCAACAGCTCAACTGGAACAAGAAGATAGACATCACTCATTTATTTTTCCCTGCTTTTGTGTGTTTACTAAAGCTAAACTGCTATTGACATAGCTCTTTTGAAAGTGGTAATATTACAGAGCTTTCCTCCTTCACACAGCGCCAAAGTAAAAATGTCTGCCTAAAGCTATGGTTGTAAAAACGCCCATTTAGTATATTCCAAGACTAAAGTCCTCATCATTTTTCTATGAAACATAACCTTTACTGTTTCCAAAAGCAATATATAATGGGACAATAAGCCTTTATATTTGCTGCTCCAGAATCAACAATAGTGCATTCACTTCAGCAGCAGACCCTCACGTCCAGCTGATGCTTTTAATGATGAGTGAGTGACACACACTGGTTGGCTGCTTTGGTTCATTAGTCAACTGTTGTACCATTGGGAATCACCAAGACAAAAATCAACCAATTAGCTTTTTCAATTATATAGATAAAGATAAATAAAACTAAATGGATTTATAACTAAACTTAAGTCACTGTCCTTGCTGTTGACAGAGTCATACCCATGTCCCCAGAACAAGGCTTTTTTTCAAATAATGAAGGCAGTTGTGAAGATTGTAGTTGTTGCAGTAAGACAACTTCTAAAGACAGTCAGAGCACAAGAAGTACAAAAAAGAGAATATTATTGATGCCATTGTCTGTGACAAAGCTAGCCACAGCTGCTCCGACAGACCTGACCTTATAAATACCAAAGAAGGAAAGAAATTCCCAGAGTATTTACTATACACAAAGTCAGCAGATGGACAAGGAAAACAGAAGAGGGACTGGTCGATGTGCAGGTAAAGCACAAGGGCAATATACTGTGTGCCATGCATGCCATTTTTGTGTGATGCCCTAAAAAATAACTTTAATGTCACTTAATATCAAAGGGCACAAAACATCAGATCTCAAATAACACAGAATGTACAGGCACACAAAACCTGCTGCATGAAGAGGAAAATTTTGATTTCAAAGACCTAACCAGTGAATTTGCCACAAAAAGGCTCTGTCAGGGATATTGTCCCACACAAGTCAGAGAGAGCAAATGTGTCATAATGAGATAATTTAAGCCAGTAGTTAGTCTTACTTAAGGATACTTGACACGTGGACCACCTGAGCCAGGATTTGAACCACTATCTTGCTGGTAAGTTTAGGAAATGACTCACTCTACTACATGCGCCACAGCTGCCCCAATAGACCCATACTTATTGGTTAAGTTAATTGTAATTAAAAGAAGTGTAATAATGTGGTTTTATGTAGTTCTATTGTGTTGTGACTCAACATCTTCAAAGATACATTGAAACAAACCATTTGCTTGTGGAATTTATGACTCCAAGATAACAGCCCAACAACAGAGGAGCCTTCACCTAAGCAAACATTTTGGAGTTTATTTTACCAGAAGAACTTTCCATCTTATCCTAAAATTTCTCACAGTGACAACTGATGACTTGTGAATTAAACTGATAGTGTATTCCAACCAGAAAACCCCCTCACATTCAACACCTAGACCGCAGCAGCAGGAGAACAGACTTCATCAGAAGATCCCCTTTTCTCTTTCCAATGTGAGCAAATGGACACAACATTTAATTAATTTGATTTTCTCACATTGGTTTTATAATTCCTGATCAACTGGCAGATGGAATATTTATTTAACAAAAATTAAATAAATGTTCAATTTATTCACCTAATCTAAAAGTTAACATGAAATGAGATATGGAAACTAAAATAAGGAAAATAAGAAAAACATAAAATTAACAAGAATAAATGTTAAATAAATAAATAGTAAATAAATAAATGTTCCATTTATTTACCTGGTCATTGTCTGTGATTTCCTTTGGGTCATGATCTAGGTCAATTTAAACAGAACTCATAAAAAAGCATCTGAGACTGATTATTTAACTGATTAAATTGATCAATTATGTATTCATTGATTGAGTAAGTCACTCTATCAATGACATCAAAGGTTTCCTTTTAAACCTTAGCTTAACCACGTAAGCTAGAAGTTAAAAGGGGGTGCTCCGAGGTAAATGTTATTAATGTTAATATTTCAGATTAATATTCATTTATGGTGCCATAACGCTACAAGTGCATACGTCAGAGAAATTAGAAGACTAAAAAAACACTCAGGACAAAATTGTCTGGCTTTGTAATTAATCTGAATGGCATTCATTTGGCTTCAGGTTCTACAGTGAGAAACCTTGGAGTTTTTGTCCTTTGGCTCACATTTAAAACAGGTTTCCAGAGCTGCCTTCTTCCACCTACATAATAATCCTGTCTCAAAGTGATGCAGAAAAATTAGTCCATGCCTTTGTTTCTTCAAGATTGGATTACCTCAATTCCTTATTTATGGGCTGTCATAAATTTGCCCTGAAATGTCTGCAGCTGAACCAAAACGCTGCAGTCAGGGCTCTGATGAGAACCCGTGGGAGAAATCATATTTTTCCAGTTTTAGCTTCACTTCATTGGTCCCCTGTTAAATTTAGGATAGAATTGAATGTTTTTCTCCTCACATGTGAAACTCTATGAACAAGCTCTATTGTACATCAAAGATCTCATATTTCCGTAGATCCCAAACAGAGCATTTTGTACTCAGACTGCATGTTTACTTGTGATTCCACCTCTAAAAGTACAATGGGAGGAAGAATCTTTGGCTATAAGACCCCTCCCTCTCTTATAGAACCGGTTCCCAGTGAGGGTTCGGGAAGCAACCAGCCTCCTTTAAGATCAACCTTCAAACCTTCCTTTTTAATAAATCTTATAGTTAGAGATCCTCTAGCCATTCATTAATTATGCAGCTATAGACACGTCCCATCATGCACTGAGTACTTCCTTTTCATTTCTCTGCTCCTTATCATCGATTTATGAATATGTGACACATTGGCATCATTAACATATTTCTTCTTTTCTGTAGGTCTTCAGGTCGGGAGGATAAAATGTTTTTTAGCAGCTGCCCTGTTGAGCATTGCCCCCAGTTGCTCATCCTTGTCCATAACCCTTAAATGACAACAGGGCAGTGTTGGCACAAAGAACACTTACCAAAGTAATGCAGTCACAGAAGGCAGAAAGATGAGGAATACAAATAACTCCAACCATATCTACAACAGAGACGATGAGTGTTTCATGCAACTAACAGAAGAAGAAAAATCCAAGTGGGCCAAACTGGGCAGGAAACAAAGCTGAACATGCTAGTAATGAGGTCGAAAAGGAAATGAGATGCTGAAAACAAGAAACCAAGAAGTATCAACACAGATGGATGCAATGCATACTGCAATTTATTTGTGGCAGCTGGCAACTGATCCTAGGTGTGAAGCATATATACAGATACAAGACTGGATGAATTTAACATGCACATCGTTTTGAAAGGAAAAGAAATGGGAAAAAAACACTAGCAGAGAGTAAAGTAAGAAGTGTAGTAAAGGAAAATAAGAGATCCAGAAAAATTCTATTTGAAAATTTCAGATGAAAAAAGAACAAAGCTATAGGAGACAGTGGCAAAAGAAACATGAGCCAATGACATGCAGGATTTTATGATGAGATATAGTAATATTACTGGTGCTTGAGTAAAATAGGCTTGTGGTTTTTTTCTTTATATTTTTTTCTTTTTAGTAGTGAGCTGTCAAAATCTAATAAATGAATAAACCAGCCAATCGCATGTAGCCCAAAGGAGTGGATGTGGCTATATGGATAAAAAACCAAGTTACAAAAAGTAAAGTTGAATTTTTTTTCTCAGTGTGTGTGTGTGAGAGAGATGAATAGATATGGAAGGATAGATAGGTTAGCAGTGTGTATATGTTAAAGCTAATAATGTTATCTCAGCACTTCCTTTATATAGATCACTGAGCTAGAAATTGCAGTGTTGTCGTTGCATTTCTCTGTGTACAGTGAAGCAAAATCTCAATTACCTGCACTAGTAGGTATAATTTGAATGGAAAAGTAACACACATATTTTAAAGACTTATACCATAACTACCTCTGCTGTATTTGTTTAAGTGTATGTGTTTGTGTGTGCAAGTTTTATCACAAGATTGTAAAAAAAATTTACTTTTATTGCAACAAGGATAATTTACATGAGATTTTCTGTGATAGGTGAAAGGTTCTCTGTTATTTCTTGTTTTAACTAAATAGATAATGGAGTCTTCTTAGATTAAAGTCAGTGTCTCACCAAAAGAAAACACAAAAAAGAAAACTGGGTCTCTAGAACCAAAAGAAGACAATAAAGAGATGGAGCCTAATTTTTAGGCATGTAATTCCACAAACGGGATGGAAGTTTATTAAAGTGTGTTTTTTTTTCAGATAACCAAAGCAAAGTGGTAATAGCAGGAAATCGCACAGCAAGAGGCAACCTCTGAATTAAGACGTGCTTTTAAAATGAGAGGTATGCTTTTGCCTTGCTTTTATTTTATCACAACTACTGATTAGTCAAAAGATGGCACTAGTACCACACCTTGCTTTTCTTAAACAGCAGTGGGAAACAGAGCGATTGAAGAAGGGGATGAAATTATATAGAAACTCAAACATAGAACTTTTTTAAGGTAGTGTATCTGAGCATGAAAGAGCAAAAGACTGAGTTAAACACAAAGAACAGAAGAGGAAATCTGTGTTGTTGCATAAGCGCCAGCAAGTAGTATAATTTATTTAAGATAGCAATGTGGCCCAAACCTGTTTCTCAAGAAGGATTTAATCATTTCCTGTCGGTAGGGGAAAAGGATTGTTTTACACCACTGCTCTCTTTGGTCTCTTCCCCAAAATCAGATGTGACTGGAGCTTTTTACCTACAATATGGCCAAAGCAGTGGCATGAGGAAGCACATTCCTACTGGGCATAAGCACTGTCACAATCATTTAGTATACTACTGCTGAAGGACAATAAGTGGAGATGGAGAAGATGCTCTTTCTGACAGATGTAGTCCCTGATTGCTTTCATTTTAGCATACCAAGAACTTGCAAATTCAGGTATTACACTACTTCAACTTTACTCTCTAACCTGCCTGCTCTGTTGTCTTATTGAGGTTTGCACGGTGTTCCAAAGAGATACCATTTCTAAATGTCATCCTCTGTTTTAAAGTAATTATCTTTTTCTAACATTAACATTATTCTTATGACCACACTGATCAAATAAGGTCTTATGATCTATATTTTATTGCAGACTAAGTACACAAGTAATACACATAATCCTCTGTAGAAACAGACTCCTATAATAACACAGTGTAAACTACAACAAGAAAACTGTTCTGGAACATAGTAGGAACAAGTCTGGTCTACCTCTCTAGCCCTGGTGCCATCAGGCCTAAAGCGTTCCAATTTTTGCAATTGTCCTGGTGGCAGACATCACAAGACTCACCCCGCAGGTCTAGTGTAAACTGCAAAACATTTATTTTTGATGGATTTTATATATCCCTCAGCTCTTCTTATTGCATTCTGTTTAATTTCAGCCCTGTTGGTGAAAACTGGCTCAGGTGGTCATACTTTGCAATCATTCTAGGCAAAAAAATGCCATCAGGAATAAAAAAACAATTAAAAAAATCACAGGGTTGTAGATTTGTGGGGCTCATCAGGAAACAAGATGATGTATATATTTATGTTTATATTAGGTCAGTCATATCAACTGAATCAACAAAGCTAACATGCAAACTATTTTTGTATTGATCTCAGACTTTAAGACAACTGCATGTTTTCCAAGTTCCACTACTTTTACTTAAGGGCACTTTATCCAGTGATGTCAGTGGTAATATACAGGGTAAGGCATTTAGTAAGATGCTTATTACTGGAAAATCTGTCTTGTGAATTAGCCAAAGCTGTCACAGTGGGCACTGGTTTGGACCTGCCCACTTTCACATACACACTTTTAGAGGCCTGTGAAACCTCTAGGCATGCACAGTACTACAATTCTTAGAACCCCCACCCCTAACACACACACATCCCCACTGCACCCTTCCGTAAGAGCAGAGTATCTTCTCCCCAGCTTGTATTTTAGAAAGCATAATTTTGAAAGTAAAACTGTCCCTTTCCTCAATGCCTCAATGTAATTTACTGATAGTTAAATTTGTGAACATTTTGTGTAAAGTTATTTCTGTCTATATGAAGTTATTCTGTGGCAGGTGCTAGTCTTACTTATGTCCTTCTTTTTGTCGTGCACAATCTTAGAGTTTCTCAGATTTTCATCCCCAATTTGCCTTTTCCCCCCCAGTTTTTAGCTTAAGCTTGTTCATCTTAGCTATCTCTGAAGCCTGTTACTTTTGGTTCAACGCTCGGCCAGAGAGCTCCCTCTGGCCAAGAGCTGCATCGCAGCATGTTTTATATATTTCTGCCTTGAATTCTTTCATTTTAGCTGCTCAGTCCTCCAACATCTGGTTTCTTTAACATATGCTTTTTGGGTGCATTCTAATGTAAGCCTCAGTCAAAAGTAACATTTTTTAAAGTTATTGATGAGAAAAAAATGCCTTTAATGCCTCAAAGCTTTAGGGCTGTTTCTTCTAAAAGTCATTTGATTCGTTTCCTTACAGGAACAAACATAAATGGGAGACTGTAGTTGGAAGGGAAGATGAGGGAGACAAATTAAGTAGTATCTGTGTTTGTGATGCTAATAATGACAGTTTAATGAGTGTAATAATGATAATCTAATTAAAAGAACATTTGTTTGTGACTACAGGGATGCATTCTGTTTTGTTTTCCACCTTAAAGCTCCTCTTTTCTTTGCTGTGGTGCAGCATTTTCAAGTGTTGTTTCTCACATTTGCAATTCATCCATGCTTGCTTTCTCTCATAACTTATTCTCCTTTAAAGCAGTCAACTTGACTTTTCTTCTTCTAGTTTATCTCTCTGCATTTACGACCAATCTGCTCTCTTTCACTGCTTGATTCATTCTCTTCTACCTGATGCTTTCTCTTCTCCAACTATTGGCAAATGAACCCAGTGAACCCCTTTAATTTGTTTTGTCTGTCTTCCACTCCGTTTTCTTCTATTTTTACTCAACTTCTTAAAAGCTTCTCACTTCACAAAGTCTCACTGTTTTGGTGTAGATATTTCAGCTCTGACCTCACCAATTACTTTGTTACAGTATACTTGACCATTTTTTTTGTTTTTCTGTATTTTTGTGTGTTTTCCTCTTCTGCCTCTGTTCCTGTTGCTCCTTTTCTATGATCCTCATAAATTTCAGTGAAAGTAACTTATTTTGTTGTGTTCCACTTTCCTCATTTTTCACTCTTCTTGCTGCTTTCATCTCTCGCCAGACTTCTCTCATTTTAACATTGTTTAATTTCTGCTTTTTCCTTTTTCTTCCTTTTCTCCCCTAATGAGATATCATAGAAAACTTTATGTCTGTGCCTGACATGCCATTCTGATGCACTCTCTGGTTCATTCCATCCCTGTGGCTCTGATCAGATATTCGATAACACCACAAAGACCTAGAGGCAGAAGATCTTTGTGAAATGTAGGTTGTTCCTATAGTAATCTGTACAACATTTATAAAAAAGTTTCTGCCTCACAAGACACCAATATCTTTATAGAAATGGGATGTAAAAATCAAACAATATTCAAAGGAAGGGTATCTGACCCCATCTAGGCACACTTTATTCAAATGTGGTGACATCCTCTTTGCATCCTAACAGGTATCAATAAAGTACAATGAATGGAAAAAGAGAAAAGTCCATCCTGTATTCTGTCTTAGAAATGTAAAAATGTCCTTGTTCTCACTCCTTGTGCAAGGATTACCTGAGTTACTTCCTTTTCCTGTTAATCTTCTGACCTGCATGGACTCTGTATGTATTCATTGTATATACACTCAAGGTATGAGCACTGTTTTGTAATTCCAAGTAAATACCAGTGCGTGGTAGATGCTGTTTCTGTTGTTAAAATATAACAATCACAAACATTTGTTAAACACATGTATCATGAGAATGCCAATTAAATTAGGTGATAATGGTTGATGAATGATGCAACATTTTTAAACAACACCAACATATTAAAAAAGTAATTATAGATAACAGTAAGCTGGTGCTGTTTACATGTGAAATAAAACAAAAAATTAGAAAAAAATTTGAATAAAATAAAGGCAATGGCAATTGTAAGGGTTCTCTACCCTGCCCCCACCCAAAAAGAGCCTATGGTCTTTGGATTAATTATGGCGTCGACAATCAAAGCCAAGCATTTCATTTGTGAGAATGTCACAGCTGGAAAAAAATGTGGTAGGTCAGACAAACAGAGCTGTGCCTGATATTAAAAAGAAATGCCCTGGATAAGGCATCACACTGATTCATAATTTATTTTGAATTGTTCATAAAGCCCACACAAAGTTCACCACCACAGTTCAACATTTTAAATTACAGGGCCCCTTCACAACTTGCAGGGAAATCATCTGCACTGCATGTAGCAGTAGTAATTTAATTTTCATAGTAAATGTAGTAATTTGCTTCTGGATAATTTTCAGGCCATATTAGGGTTTTATCAGTACTGGATAAGATGCCAGTCAGTTAAAAAGTACATCTCTGGTCAACAAAATGATTTACTCACCTATAAAATGTCTCCTATTAATGTCAGGTAAATGCAGTTGGTTGCTAAAGTTATTTCTTAACCTCTCTTGTATTCCTCACTTGTCTTTTTACCCATTGTCTTTATGGGGACAGTGATCGATGTGCTGGTCTAGCAGACTGTAACAAGGTTACGATCTCTGGCCCCGTGAATCCATGTGTGTGTGGGTGTGATGAACTCAACTGTTGATTGCAGGGGTCTGCAATTACTTGGGGTGAGATGTACACATATTTCACAGGAAGGAATTTATCTGAACTCAGCTGTGAAGAATACATGCTAGAGAGTGTTTATATGATTTATGTATATTCTGGCTTATGATTGTTTGCATGGAGTGTGTTTGTAACTGTCAAAATAATGATTCCACCATTCAGTTTCTGGCTGCTCTTGCAGTGAACTGAATCAATAACTATGACAAATCCAGAGTCCATTTGTGTCTCGCTGTGTGCACACACATACACACAAAAATATAACTGCCATACTTGTGCTCTCTCTGTTTGAACCAGCTGTATTGATTGCTTTGCTATTGAAACTCCTGTGAGGAGTTTGTCATGGTTTTTAGCACATTGCTTCCACCCCTGACAGCTCAAAGAGCTGTTAGGCTTTTGTTTCTTTGGGCTGAGGTGAACATACACTCACAAACATACACACGCAGGCTTTCAAACACATGCTGTTATAAGAGGATAGTTTCTTTAAATGTTTTTTGTCAATTGTTTAATTTATCTAATGCAATCTGCCACAACAAATACACGATTAACATGGACACAAATACTTTTTTGGCATTTGTCTTTTTTATTTAGTTTTTTTTATTATTATTTTTCTTTCAGGCAGGATTGATCACAGCACAGACACAATTTTAAGCAAATCACAGTGGCAGCTACAAAGTCTGGAAGCAGTGGCTGCTATTTTTAACGTCATCGTCACTATGGTTTCTGCCATTACTGTGCCAGCTGACTTAACTCAGTAGTTGCGGATAAACCTGCTTTGCGTTTTGGTTGTCTAAGCATTGCTGCATTTACCACTCTGCTTGAGTTGGCTCCTCCATCTTACTGACAGCAGGGGCTGACAAGCAAATATCATTTATAGTACACATTTCAAATGTCACGTGTCAGTTACATCAAAGAAATCTTTTCTCATTTTTCTCATATTTTTTTTCTTTTTTAATGTTTAAATTAAAAATATATCAATTTAGTTAGATTTGGAGCTGCTAACAAGAAAAAAACCTTATCAGGCTTATTCTTTTCAGTGAATAAAAAAATGTATATATTGTTTTAAATGTATATATAAGTAGTATGACGAGGATTTGCTGACACCGAGGAGCGTGAGATTGACAGGCGGATCGGTGCTGCTTCTGCAGTAATGCGGATGCTGCACCGGTCTGTTGTGGTAAAGAGGGAGCTGAGTCGGAAACTCTCAATTTACCGGTCACTCTATGTCTCTATGTCCCTACGGTCACAAGCTGTGGGTTGTGACAGACAGAACGAGATCCCGGGTACATGCAGCCAAAATGAGTTTCCTCATTTGTGCATGTTTACAGTGTGTTTGTGATGGACAATCCGTGGCGAGCACAGAAGTCCAGCAACAAAACACCTCTCTAGTTCTGATCGGAGGGGGCATGTTTCCCAATCACACCCCTCCAGGTCTCACTGTCGCCACCCACGTGAGCATTGAAGTCCCCCAGGAGGACGAGGGAGTCCCTTAGAGCCCCTCACCTCTAGGGTGAGAAGCTCGGCCATTCAGGAGTAGAGCCGCTGCTCCTCCACATCAAGAGGAGCCAGATGAGGTGGCCCAGACATCTGGTTAGGATGTCTCTGTCACGGCTGCTGCCGTTTGCTGTAACTTACACCTGATTTTTCACTTTGACATGCAAATCCGGGGGAGGAGGATTCTCATCGGAGATTGGATGCAGACACCTGCGCCATTGGACTATGGATTCGCTGCGGCCTCAGCCAATCACCTTGGACTTACGCCTGCACCCGGAAATAAAAGCTCGGACCTGCTTTCATTCAGGAGGACTGGTTGTTCAACACAGAACGGCTTGTCCTCCGCTTGCTGAACTTTTGACTTGGCGTTGTTTGTATTAGTGCTGGGATCAGTGTTAAACGTGTTGTGTAATTGGTTTAACTTTGGAGTTAACTTTGTAAAGGGGTTTTCTATTTTGTTTATTTTACTTAGTTGTTGGTTCTGCTGAATAAGCCAATAGTATTTAATTTATGTCGGATTTATCTGGTTATCTTGTGCAGTTGTTTTCTTCATTGCTTTGTTGTGCTGTTACAGAGCAGCACCTGACTGTAATCAAAAAGCCACGCAATAAAAGCTGGTGGTACAACTTAATAGGTGGTGGAGTCCCCCCTTTTTTTGTGCGTCCCTTTCCCTAGCCGAGCTGGGACGTAACAGTCTCCTAAATGCTTCCTAGTGAGGTGTTCTTGGCACATCCCTGTGGGAGGAGGCCCCAGTGGAGACCCAGGACATGCTGGACTGATTACATCTTGCGGTTGGCCTGGGGACGCCTCAGGATCCCCCCCTATGAGCTAGTGAATGTGGCTGGGGAGAGGGAAATCTGGGCTTCCCTCTTTAGGCTGCTGCCCCTGCGAACCGACCACAGATTAGCGATGGAGAATGGATGGATGGATGATATGTATTCCATTTTTAGCATAGAACAGTGAATATACATTTCTGCATATGGTTTGCCAGTTGGTGTCAGCATGACGACTTTCTTGGTGGGGAGTTTTGTTGAAACAAGTGCTGTCAATATTTCTTTAGTTGTATATACTTGAAATAATGGCTGTGTGGTATTGTAGTTGTGAATCTAGTAGAAGATCACAAGGGAGCTTAAAAGGTCCCAGGCTATTCCTTTTTGTCTTTATGCTGGGAAGGTAATGAAGTTAGAGAGGTCTTTACTGAAGGTCTGCTTAGTGTTGAGCCAGGTAGAAATTGGGTTATTGATGCAATGTTGGATATACAGATATTTGTAGGAGAGAAAATACTAGTAAAAGTAATACTTATCTTTATTGTACTGAGTTATAAATTCCATCCTGGCATTTTTGCTTTACTTTTCCAAACATATTTACTGTAGAGCTGGGAGAGGAAAACCAGGCCAGGGGAGATGGTAATTGGAAATAGGTCATTTATTTTAAGAAGAATTGTCATATTAACAGTGGAAATGTTATTTATTAAAAAGTGTGAGAGATTGTTCTATCTTTTGAAGTCTTCCTATTTATTACTGTGAGGCAATAGTATGAAGTTAGGCTTAAAGCTCTCATTTCTATCAGAAATCCATCAAGAATTCTATAAACAGGATCATTAATGATGCTATCATCTAAATATTTTAGGGTTCTGAACTTAATTTTCATGTTTCTGGCTTTACTTCACAGTATATGATGAATGGAGATCAATGTTGGAATACAGTAAAAACAATGGGACAAACAATTGAAATGCACATAATTTTTGACTCTGCATCTCTGAATCTTGGCAACTTGTAGTTACTATGGTGATAGTGTTAGCAACTATGACAACATCAAATGATTATGCAGCTGCTGCTGCTGCTGATGATGGTAAAAAAAGAAAAATGATGACTAAATAATGTTGTTTTTCATCCTAATAAGAAAATGTTAAGATTAGTTGTATATTTTGTGTCCTTCACTGTGGAATTATGGAACTGACAAATGAAAACATAGATTTTTCCACCATAATTATTTTGTAAATTTGTTTTAAATATTTTTTTCTTTATTCTATTTATTATATATTTTTAACCTTTCATCTTTTCTTATTATTTTCTCTATTCTTTTGCATACGTATATTCACTTATTTCTTCATGCTTTTGTATTTGACAGAAGGAGCTTTAGGTCTCATTGCTGCTGAGTAATTCAGCTCCTCTTTGGCAGCGGTTTTCAACTGAGGCTTGCAAAAGCCAATCCCAGTTTACATCAGGCGAAAGGCGAAGTACACCCTGGACAGGCCGCCAGTCCATCGCAGGGCAAGCACCCAGACAAACAACCATGCAAACACACATTCACTCCTATGGGCAATTTAGAGTCTCCAATCAGCCTATCCCCAAGGTGCATGTCTTTGGACTGTGGGAGGAAGCCATGCTAACACGGGGAGAACAAACTCTGGGACTCTATTAACTAAATTAATCTAAGCAGTTAGAGCTTTTCTTGAAAAAAAAAAAAAAACTTGATTAACCTATTATTTTTTTTCACAATATTTGCTGGGTAACAGTTGGATATAATAAAAAATAAAAGTTGGTATAATTGTTTCATTTTTTAAATTCTAGATATAATATATAATTTTAATAAATCTTCAATTTTTTGTATGATGCTATTATTTTTGCAAATTTTTTAAAATTATCTTAAAATTTCTCTTATTTTGTTTTACTATATCTTAATTTTTAAGTTAGATGTTTTATTCCTCTATTTTTTAGTTTATCTTAACATTGTTTTCCAGTGCCCCAGCTCTCTGATACAATTAATGGGGGTGAGGACGGCACCTCTTGTGACATTTTATATACAGATACTGCCTTAAAATAGGCATGAATTTTATGTTTTACTAGTTCCAGATTTCTTAGGTTTTCGATCTGGGGGACTTAATGGGTATTTTTTGCACTTTTTTATTGTATGAAAGTTGCTTTATAAATAAAAGTTAATTGATTGATGGATCAATATAACTCGGAAAATATTTTTGCACTCAGGGTTCATGTTATTTTAAAGTTAAAGTAAATAAATTAATTTTCAGTTTTAGGAAAACAAACTAAAAGAAAACACTAAACATTTAGTTTTTTATGACTTTCAAATAAATTAAAGTGTTTTAGTTTTAGAAAGAGTCCTTTTATTTCTTCAACCTAGAATTCCTTTTACAGAGAGACGAAAGGGTTTTTCTTTGGCATACAAGAGTCAGAAGGGCTCAGAAAAAATAATGAATAATTTTCGAGTGTAGAATGGTTTTTCTATCTCCCTTAAATGGAGTCCTTATGTAATTCCATTAGTTCTTCAATGTAGTCTATAGAGTGTGTGAATAGATGACTTCGGGAGAAAGTTATGAGCTGATATCCATACGAGAGAACAAAAGGGGCCAATATACTGCAACAAAAAAAAGTCAGGAAGAAGAGTAAGAAAAAATGGTATATATCCTGCAGGACATTATCTTGATTTGTGATACTGTGCACAATTTGAAATGGGATTATATGTCAGATTGGATGGCAGGAAGATTTTATCTTTGGCCTGGGTTTGTAAAGCATGATCTCTCCATTTATGTTTCTTCCATGTCGACTTCACATGCAGATCTTGAACAGAAATTGAAGGGAAAATTATTGTATGCCAATAGCACATCAGTCAAGAACAGAATCTGCCAACTACCAAACCTGCTCTGAAATCTCCCCCTTAGTTTCAGTGGAAGAATTCATTTTCAATATACATTTGGAGTTGTTTGTGTATTGGTTTTACATTAGCTAGTTACAAGTAAAAAGTAAGTAGAGTTTACTAGCAAGCACAAGACACAATGAAGGAAATAAATTCTGTGAATGTAATATTGCAGACTCACTTTCCGAAATGTGTATTTCCACCAGGGTTACCCAGAAAAACATATCCATGCAAGTTTGGACAGCCATAAGCATGCAGTTAATGTGAGAACAGGCAGAAGAGCAAATAGTCAAAGATGAGATCAAAGAAGAAGCAAAAAGTAATAAATTAATCTCTGGGCACAAAATTAATCCTGCATATGTATGAAGGTGTATTAGCACACAGAGTTTTAAAAGTGCAAGATATTTTACAGTAAGATGTTTGGTAAATAATCCACACATTATTTTCAATATTTTTTAAAGTTGGTTTATTTTTGTTTTGTACAAAAGGCAAAGAAAAAACATGATTTAGGAATTTTGGGCATTTAAAGCATTTACCCTCTGGGGCATCTTCATATAGAGTTTGGATGGGAACAAAATTTCCTTTATTTATATTTGGGGGTCTGAGGTAACCAGATTGTTATATTGATTGTTTGTTTAAATTAAATGAGAAGTAGCAGCTCAGGTTGGGCTTAAATAATTTCTTGCCAGCTGAAATATTATCGCCCAGTAATTAACCAATAGGAGGCTTGTACCATTTGCTTAGTCAAATCCAGGTAGCTTTTTTAGTTTTTTTTTTTTTTTTTTTACCAAATAGTGTATTTAATAGTTTTGGCTAATAACCTGAATGAATGGTTACTTTGTTCAGCAGTTTTTTATGTTTAGCAGTTTTTTTCCAAAGTGTTACATTAGTGTGATGGTAAATATCTCCTGGGAAATAAAATTCTTCCTTTGCAAAACACTTCAAGCTGACACACTATTATATACAATTCTAAGAATTTCCTTTAACTTTTTTAAACCACATCAATTCACAAATTGCTCTTTGTTCTACTTGTAAGTCAGTTTTAAACCATGACAAGCACATTTGCATTTACTAAATAAAACTAATTATCTTGAAAATGCATGTTATCCCACCCTTGTCAAGGCCTATTTCTGTCAAAAACAAGGGTGTCTGAGTGAGAGAAAACTTGTCATGCTGAAAGGAAATCTGGCGGCTTAGATAATTGAGATCTTCTTCAGATTAGTAAATGTCTTTTCATCCACAGTGAGAGGTTCTTGTGTCCTCTCTGTCCTCTGCATGGTCTTTGCAGAGATTTAATTTTTGTAGCCATACATCTTGGATGAGAGAATTACTCTTACTGATAAAATGAAAAGATGTCATCCCAAAGAGAAAGAAGGAGTGAAATTTGTTTTGTTTTTTACTTTTAGTTTTCTTCTTAGCTGTCTATATGTTTTTTTAAGGGGAAACGGAAAATGTCCCACAATATCCTGTATAAGGATGATCATTTCATCAATCAAATGTCACAGAAAAAATAGTTTATACTCAATAATCCGGAAATGAACTATTAGGTATGCCCTGACATATTTAGTTTTACATGAAATGTGGCTGATATTTTTTTTTACTTGGGCTAAATAATGGTACATTCCTCCAAGTGTTTGTCAAAGTATCTGGGTATCTATCCCCTTAGCTTTGTGTTGTTGTGAAATATTAAAATATTTAAATACAATAAAATGGATGAAAAACAACAAAGAAACTAGGATGAATAAATAAAAGCCATGCAATGTCTTAAACTGACTTGATTCATATTGGCTTCATAGAAATTAACTGTCACATCTCGTTAACATCCTTTTGCTGTGTAGTCAATGTCACTTCAGCTGGTAAAATCTAATAGATATCTACCAATAATATCAAAGCAGCTTCATCTGGGAGAACTAGCTTGTGCTTTAGACCAACAGGGTAAGAACAAAAAAAATTAAAAGTTGACCTGTCAATATATACATTCAGATACATACTTTCACTCCTCTGATACCTTGTTTTTATGGTGAATTGGATTATTTGGTTTGAGATTACATCTACAATAGTGTCAGTAAATGTGAGAAGTCAATAAATGTTTAAAAAAAAGCATCATATTGCGAGGGATATAGAAACATTTAAGACTTCACAAGCATTGTTCATAGAGAGGGAAATGAAGTATGTGTCCTCTCCATTACTCAAACTGTGCTATGTAGCATATAATTGTAATACGCTTTGAATATTTTGTCTGTTGCTTATGTAAACATTGTATTGTCTTTTGTAGAATAAGCTAAGATTCAGGATATATCTGTACATGTATAGATAGCTACTCCTTGTGGGCGCCAAGATCCAATCCTTGCTCCCTGGGTCCTTTAAAAAAAAGTCTTCCTTTAGTTTTACTTTATAATGAAGCTCTATTTCTATGGTTCAGGTGGTAAAGCAGGTCATCAGATGACTGGAGGCTTGACGGTTTGGATCCTGCTGCCTACAGTCAATGTGTGTCCTTGAACATATCACCGTCCTTGCTTCCAGTTTCGGTTGGGTAGCACGGCGTCTCAGCATGCTTATATTCCTCATGGGTAGTATTCATGCCAAGGGCTATGACTTCTCGGTCTGTGGCAGAGTTTCTCAATTTCTGTCCTCAAGACCCTATGCCCTGTACATTTTAGAGGCAACCCTTCTGTAACACACCTGAATTAAATAAATAGCTTGTTAACAAGCTGCAAAGAATGTTATGGGTAGGTTCATAAATCCGAGTCAGGTGTGTTGGATCAGGAACATGCCTAAGACATGCAGGGCAGGGGGTCCTGAGGAATGGAATTGAGAAACATTGGTCTACAGGAACATGTGGATCCCCCTCATTTGGATGGCAAGGGTCCAGATTTCTCCTTGTAGTATACCACCACCAACCATGCCATAAGTCTCATCCAGATTGGACATCTAAGGCTTCACCAGCTCCTCCAAGGTCTTGCGTTTCTGTCCAGTTTTCTGGCACTTCTTTGTGGTTTCCTGACAAAAAGGCTACTCTTTTCAAATTTGTCTGACTTTGAAGAGAATTCTGAGCATCCCCACTTCTTCTGTTTAACCCACCCATGTAGAACAATCTGCTGGCGACAAATATACCAGGTGTTCCAACAGCAACTTTTTGCTTTGCTGAACTTTGCATAGTTTCCCACCCTCACTGAGCTGCCACAGGGTTGGAGGGGTTTGTATATCCTGAAGATCCTAGTGGCTATGTTGTGATGGACTTTATGTCTTTCATGGAAAACAGGTGTTTAGTGAAGGGACCAGACCAAGTGTGACACAAAGACCCCATAATGATGAAAAACTTGCTGATAAATCATTTATAGCTTTTGTAACTAAGTTTTTATACAAAAGCAAGCAGGATTACTTGCAGATTCAAAGTAGTTAATTTAGGAAGCTAAGTTTGCACACTTGCTCACACAAACATACAAAATGTGGGGTACGTGTTAAGTGTCCTTTAAAAATATGTATATTTTAACTATTGAACCTCATGTTTTTATAGAGTGTGCACACTGTAGAGATATACTATATAATAAATACCTAGTGTGAAATGCAGCCACAGATGTGATGATAAATTTGTGATATACAGCTGAGAAAATGTTTCAAAAACCAGTAAACTTAGTTGCTGCAGAAATTGTATTGACAGAAAGCAGTAAAAAAACACTGGTTATGCATTTTCTTGTATTTCTACCTCAGTGTCAGTTAATTCATTTTGCTACAAATGATGATAGTCTTTTCATCATTTTTTTTTAAACCTTCAACTTTACTAATGTCATATTTGAGTCTACATTATATGGTCTATAAAGGCTTTAAAGAAACACTAAATAACCTGTTTTTCTCATGTGCAAAATTATTTATAAATGTGTTGAATATACGGCAAAGCAACATAATGTTTAGCAGAGGAAGAAAGAGAAACATATCTAAAAGACATGAAATTTTATCGCGTTTATTCAATGAACCTTTTCAAAATGATGCAATATGGCTGAATGAATCAGTCCATTTGATATAACTTCTTGTTTACAAGTTGTCAAATACTGCTTGGCTAAAAGCTTGCATTACATTTTTTAATCACAAAAAGGAATCCAAAAGTATTATATTCAGTTGTGCATGGTTTGCTGAGCTACTCTCATTACATTCAGGTGAATGTATAGTTACTGCAAAATACTACTACTACTACTAATAATAACAATAATAATTATTATTCTTAATAACAATATTAGTATTATTTTTAAATATATTTTCCACATTTTTTACATTTAGTTATTAATAATTCCACCAAGTATATTTACTGCATGACTATTGCAGGAAGTTGAAAATAACTCGAATAAAGCGAAATACAAGAAGTAAAGTCCATTTTAGCTATTTTGGAGCAAACACAACACGGAGAAGTTTTCGTGGTAACATTTACAGTTGAAGCAGCATCAGTAATTATTTCAGAAGGATAGGTTTCAAAGTGAAGCAAGGGATACCCTCTGCATTGAAAACTGAGCCAAGTGTTCATGTTACAAACTTGGAATGCAATGGTGATGCAGTTAAATAAAGGGTGGCGATTAAGAGCTTAACAAAAGCTGAGAAATTTCAGTGAGTGAGAAAGCAATGCATTCTCAGGCTGATCCAAGGAGCTTTATCTAACAGGAGAGGAGAAAAACAAAACACGACGTATTTTATACTAAACATGACTTAATTATATTGATGATTTTGATTGATGATTGTTTGTATTGTATTGTGTTTGTCCTGACACAGAGATGTGAGCATTGTCATGCTGTACCGGAAGGAAAATTCCACCAACTTGTTGTGTGGTCACTAATAAATGAATCTGAATCTTGTTTGTTTTTGTTTTCTTTTAATTGGTAAATTATCTACTGTAGTGAAGAACTTCTGCTGACAAATATGTTGTTATTGTGAATTACACAAAAACTGCTTACAATTACATTTAAATGCTTCAGATTTGTTTTCAGTTGTTTTCATGTAGTTGTATACATGAGTGTTGGGTTGAAGTTTAAATATTCGATGATCTGTGGGTATAAAATATATTAAATTATTGAATGTTTGAGTTAATTTTCTTCATGTACAACAGACCTAACTGGCTCGGACTCTGTTTTATGTTAGTGTTCTGTGACTTGTTTTCAGTGTATTGTCAGTGAACTTTATTACAAGCAGTAACCTTACAGTTTTTGTCAGTTTGGTCATTTGTATGACTGATTGTTCTTTTCTACTGTAAAGTTTTATTTACTATTTCTTTCTTTTCATATATCTGTTAGCATTTTCATTTTCTCTTCATCTTTCTTGGATAATATGAATCATTTTTTTTATGAATGTTTCCTCCACGTATCTGATGTTCTTATCAGTCTTCCAGATATGTTGTGCCATCCATGGCTCTAATTTACCCTGACAGGATATCCATCATTAGTCACAACCTTTAATTCTACATTGCTGTTATGGAACTCTCATCAACAATCTGGAACTGGGATTTCAACAATCTTATTCTTTATTTACAAATATCTAACTCCATGCACAGAACAAGACAAAGTGCTTTACATTATAAAAACAATTTATACATATTAAAAGACAGGAACACCTTTGTTCATGTTCATGCACAATCACACATATAGGCACACTTACAAAGCACATTTACATTTCTCGTACCCACCCCTAGCCCAATTTACATGAACATGAACTCTTATCCATACTGTCTTCTAGCTGAATATACAATTATTATTGGGTTAAACTATCTGGCTTGATGCTACTGTGGGGAAACAATATCATAGGGATCCATTAACACCAGAAACAGCTCACCCATTTCTACAGAGGGCAGCGCCACAGGAAGTAGGTCAGGTCAGGCCCAGGGTCCACACCACAGCAACAGGGCTGCACTGCAAGACCCCCACAGGAAGCTTACCCAGGGTAGACTGAACAGGCAAAGCCACTGGTGTGAAGGATCCCCTGGAGGAAGTCACTGGAGTCAAAAAGTAAAAAACAAGAAGCAAATGATCTTTAAAAACAAAAAAAAAAAGATAAACAAAAGAGTTCATGATCAAAACTGATGAATGTAAAATTTATTAGGTTAATAAAATTGGTGTACTTGAATAAATATAGAATTAACAACAAATAGGAAAACCCAATAAACATTCAGCTATAAATTACGTTCAAGGACTAGGTCTTGAGCCTTTTCCTACAAATATCAGAGGTTTCTGCTGCACCGATGTTCTCTGGCAGGCATTTACCACAGTCAGGGGCAATTGTGTTGGTGCAAGGTCTCAACATAAGTTTTGGTTCTGTCATCGGGAACAACTAAAACACTTGTACCAGGGGACCTCAGTCTGTGAGGACACACCATCTAAAAGCAGAGCAAAGAGTGAGGTCAAGTGATACGTACTATGGGATAGGTCATAATTATTGTAGTGCATTCTTCTGTTTTTTTTTTTTTTTTTTTTTGGTGTTCACAGGGGACAGGAGACAACATATGTTGCACAACTAGATTTTGAATAAAGTTTCTACCACAAAGTAATGCAAAATGTAAGAACTTTATGTATCAAATATGATACGTTTAGCCTTTTTACATTTTTTACAATTTACAAATGTAAGCAGCTTTCTTTATTTTCCTTCCTTCATATCTGGAGTCCTCTTGTTTTGTATTATGTGCAGTCATATATCACCTTCCTAAATATTTAAGGACATTTTAAATATGTTTGCTAAACTTATAACTGACATGATCTCTAAAAAATTATCAAGGCCTTATTATAGGTGATTTTAATATTCATGTGTGTTGCCGTGATGTACCTTTGGTAAAGGGCTTCCTAAGCATTATTGCCACTTTTAGTCTGACAGTGTGTGTGTGTGTGTGTGGACCTACACATGACCAGGCTCACATTCTAGACCTGGTTTTAGTATTTGGATTCCATATGTTTAATTTGAAGAATGTTTTCTCCAGTCATTCACCAGTGATTTTCAACATTACCTTGCCTCCTATTCGCCTTTGACTGCTGGTTGGTTTTTATCATCATTCCTTATAAATTATGGGTTGAATCTACTAAGATCTCAATTTGCATGTACTAATTAGCGTGTGGAATCTAGAATTTAGTATGTGGGGCGGGACCGTGGTTAGTACGTGATCTACTAAGATTGCTGACGCAAATGACAGCGGGTGCAAAGTGTCGGAGACACGCCTATTTAAATGAGGATTTAGTTTGTGTCATGGTTTGCATCATGACAACTTTACATAACCGCAAGCGAAAATATAAGTTTGATCCAATGAAATTAGAGGTGTTGGTGGAAGAAGCCAAAAAACATTTCAAAGAGCTACAGGAAAGGAATTTGACAGCAGCACAAAGGAACGCCACATGGACGAAATTCTGTAAAAAGGTAAATGCTGTTGGTAAAACAATTCGCACAGTCGAGGAAGTAAAACGAAGCTACCAGGATGTCAGAAGAAGGACAAAAGCTTATAATAAAACATCTGTAAATAAAACGGGTGGGGGACCAGTGGATGAGATGCCTCTCACAAGCATTGAGGAGCAAGTGCAGTCGACTTTCTGCCCGTCACTGGATTTGCCGGGTATGACACACTGGACCAAATAAGGGAAGAAGGTAGGCTCAGCTTTTATTTCTGAAACAATGTTAGTTTATTTAATGAAAACTTAACGTGCCTGCAACCTTTCATATCTAATACCCAACATGTCTGTCTACATATATAGAATCTTCTACACAAGCCTACCCAACAAATCCCCCCAAAGCAGCCACCACTCCTGCAGAGCCTGGAAGGGGCACAGAGGACATTGATTACGACCTACTGCAGGAACAAAAGAAACAGTCTGCAGCCCTTCAGACAATTGCACGCGAGATGTGAGTGATGTCATCGGTGGCACGGGGGGTCAGGCGCGACACTCAGGCCTTTGCCATGCACTGCAGAAAGATGGTGAGTGCAATAAGTGCCCTCACGATGGCTGTCAATTCTGTGGCTAGAGGACTACAGGAAGAGGCACAGGCGATGACTGCTCGCCATCAAGACGTAGAGGCGGACCTGCGAAGTCCTCCTGCAACAGCTCGGCAGCCGCTGACCAGAGAGGGAGGAGAGGTGCACATGGTGGGCAAGTTCAACCTGCGCCTAAGGAAAAAAAGAGTAGGCCCTGTTACGAAAGAAGCGCAATAAAAAGGTCACCACAAATTAAGTATTAGCCTATTTTGGTTGTCACGCATTGCCCGTCTTTGATTTTTTTTTTTATATGTATGAACCTTGAGTCTGGAATGAACCAAATCATGGCTAAATATTTAGGCTTGAAAGCAGGCATAAAAGTGACAGTTTTCCCTTTTATTTATTTATTTTTTCCGGGGTGCCAGTCAGGTTTCTCTCCTGACATGTAAGATAGTAT
>JBAMHV010000009.1:19828412-19840780 GCA_037177535.1 Pseudomugil gertrudae
GCTGGGATAGGCTCCAGCCCCCCCGCGACCCCGCTCTGGGAACAAGCGGTTGAAAATGGATGGATGGATGGATTTTATTTCCCCTGGTAGAGCAGCTGACAAACTGTTGGAACGTTGGTAGAGTAGCAGAGAGTGCAATGTTGTTAATCTCCAGAGATCAACATGAATTCATTTGGATGTTGTGTTTGAAGCCTGACCACTACAAAATTAATGACATCACAGGCTACGTATGGAGTGCAATGGCTATCAGAACTATGTGAACTCTGAGTAAGTTATATGGGGGGGAAACTCACAGCTAGAAGTTTGATGTCTCTTGTGCAGATCTTCTCTTTAACAGTGACATGTCCAGGATGACACCAATGCTAGTTAACCAGCACTGCAACTCTACCTCCCTTTAGTTTCCCGCTGAATTGTTTAATGCACTCTGCACCAACTGTGTTGAAGGTGTACAGATACATTACAGTCTGGGATGTGTTCGTGCAGCCATGTCTTGGTGAAGCACATAAAACTGCACTCTCTATTCTTTCTAAGATCTAGTTAGCACCTGGAGCTTGTCAATTTTATTAGCTAGCAATACCACATTTCTCATCACAACAATTGGAAGAAACTGTTTATATCTCCAGTCTTGCTCGCAGCCTCATGTCTGCCCTGCATCCTCTTCTTTTTCTTTTCAACTCCATTGGTATTTGAAGTGTTATTTTGCTGATGATCTTGAATTTGGAGAGCATTATTAGTAGAATCCGGTGGTGAATAATTCCCGTTACCATAGAAACTCACCTTAACAAGACTTGAAAGAAAAAAATAAGATATGCAGAAAATCTCCCATGTAACACAGCCTCGGTCAGAGTGAAAGATCTTCTTAGACAAATCTGAACTGACAGCTTAAAGAAAGACGCCTATATTACAAAAATCACGAGAGTTAACACAGAGCTACTTTGTAGCCACCTAGCAGTGCTTTTAGCAACTATATAACTATCCCAGCATTTAGCGGGTGAGGGGAAGAGTATATCCTAGACAGGTCGCCAGTCTGTTATGTTTATGCATTTTAAAGCAGTTATTAAATAAACACATTCAAACTAAACTTATTAATAATTTAATTTAACTCAAGTGAATAAACACTTATAAAGTCCACAGAGAGCTATTTAATATACAGTAAATACAGTACACAAGTTGTTAGAGGAAACCAAAAAGTTTTTAAGTAGACTCAAGGAGAACACTGGTAGCTCGAGTGCCCTATCGAACCGGACCTATTAAATTATTTGGGCTGTCATGCCGGGCTAGTCTTTGGTTATTTCTAATTCAAAACAATAATTTCTATTTGCTCTCCTGAGCAAAGGAAAGCCACTGCAAATCAAGCAAAGCAGACCCATGCAAAGAAAAAACTAAGTAAAGCTATAGGTCAATCACCACAGTTCATCAACGTGTGTAGCACTCCAGCCAGGACCCCACAGTGTGGGATGAAGCGATCAATTACCATTTACAGCAGCAGGCAGCATCAGCGGTTCATAGGACACTTCACAGCTTGATGAGGAGTGCACAGCCGGCAGCAATGCCCAGAGTTTCTACAGTAAAATAACCAGAGTTAGCAGCCTAAATGAGCAATGCGCAAAACTGCAGCCGCAGCTGCATGCCTTCCTGCTACCATTCAGAAGGGGAAGTGATGGACACCATGAAATGATGTACTCTAAGCTACCAGTAAACAAGACCCAGAATCTATGCCCTCTTTATCTTTATATGGTGTTCCCCTCTGCAGATTGGCTTGCAGACATATGCCAAACACCAAAGGCCACACTGCTAACACATAATATGCAGCAGTGTGTCCTGCTACACAAGCAACGGAGGATCAGTCTGTTTCAGTGGCAGGTCCAACACTGTGGTTTTGTATTAGTAGTTTGGCACCTTCACTGACCTGAAGGAAAAAGGAAGTGTCCAGGAAATACCTTTGACACACCAGGGGCACAACGTTGTGAATTAATGCCCTGGAATACCCCTGAGCGAAATGGAAGAAGTTTTAAGTTATAAGTTGTTTGTCACATACACACATACACATATAACGGTAGTGAAATGCATCATGTGAAGTCAAATGCTTATATAGCTAGAGGGTAATGTCTCACTTTTGTCTTATCAATACTAATAATGTAGAGAAAATATCAATAAAAGCACAATATTACCCTTTATTTTAAGTAAATTAAACATTTAATTAGAAATGGTCCAATAATGTGAAAAAAATACACACACCTACACAAACACAGACATACACATGCCAAGAATTACATTACAAGAGGAAAACATTTCCGTTGTGTAACATAGCTAATTTAGTGAAGTTTTGATAAAAAAAAAGTATTGTTTTCTGCTGTAGTGTAATTGTTCTTTTATTCTGTTTGTTCCAGATCTAGAAACGTTGACAAGTGCCACTATTGACACAACATTGCTCTGACTACTGGGCTCCCAACAAATGTTCACAGGTTCCCACATTGTTCAGTAAAAAAAAAAAAAAAAAAACTAAACTAAGCAAAAAAAAACAAAACAAAAAAAAACAATGAACAATGTGTAGAAAGTCGGTGTTCTCACTATAAGGGGGGGGGCAAACAGTTAATGTGATAGAACCAACGCAGTCAAGATCACAGCCTGACATCAAACTCTGGATTAGATATGGAAGCTCTTGCCTATAACTGAAACCACACCCACATAGGCCCATTTTAGTTCAAGCTAACAGGTTTACCAATAAGCACTAAACTAAAATTCCCTCATAAACTGAAGGACGGATGATAGAATTAGTTTATGTAAATCATTTCACTCAGAAAATACATAAAGCAGTATAACTAAAACAAGGAAACATGTTGATTTTTTATAAATATTATATATATATCCATCCATTTTCTACCGCTTTTTCCCTGAACGGGGTCACGGTGGGGCTGGAGCTCACAACGGGCGAGAGGCGGGGTACACCCTGGACAGGTCACAAGTCCATCACATGGCCAACAAACATAGACAAACAACATCATTCTATTGTTTTTCTTTTCCTTTTGTTTTTTTTTTTCATTTCCTTCTCCCTTCGGTCCTTTTTATATATACATGGTTTACAGCTTTGTATATTTAAGTTTATACATGTATGCATGTTTGATACTACCTTGGTTCATTGTATTTGAATGCACTTTACTGTACAACTGATTATTTGTAATAAAGGTTTATAAAAAAAAAAAAAAAACGACAAACAACCATGCACAGTTACACTCACTCCTATGGACAATTTAGTCTCCAATCAGCCTAAACTGGAGTACCCGGAGAGAACCCACGCTAAAGGTTCCTGGTTGGACCCCGCCCCAGCCGAGGCTTAAACCAGCAAATCAGACCTATTTCCCTGTACAGGGTTTGATATTTTGTTTCATTTTGTAGTACTGTATTAATATTTTACAAGTTTAAACCAATTTTAATGTATGAAATGTTACTGTACCCTAGTCTCTAATTATTAATTTCCAAACATAATTAAAAATTAATCTGTGGAAAGAACTGTATTTTATATCTTGCCAAGGGGTTCAGCTTGGTTTTTACATTAGCATGGGTCAGTAGCAGGTAGAACAGTGTGAAAAAAAAATGCTTTCAAATCTGATGTTTTAGAGATTGTAAAAGCTGTATTGTCTTCCAACCCCAGTAGTTTGGTGTTAGAGATTTTACTTTATTATGCAAGCCTTTTTTAAATGCAGTTGTAATAACAGAGATGCTGAATATAATTAGAACAATATTACTGTGCAATATTACATGTTCAATATTGTTCAATCTCAATCATTGCTTATGGTTTGCAATGTAATATTAAATATGTCTTCAGCTGTAAACCCTATTATTGAAATATGTTTTCTATTCTCTATTTAAAAGTATTATAGTTCAGAATAAGCATAAGTTAACGTGAGGTTTGAAAAATGTGTGTAGGTGTGTGTGTGTGTTTTGGTGAGAGCAGAGGATTATCTCCCTATATGTTTTTTTTTCAGGTTTATAGTCTACACAGTCTGACAATCATTTGGACATTAGATGATCCACAAAAAAGCTGCATTTCTTCAACTTTAGTGCAGGTTCAATAAGTCTTCAATTTACCATATTTTTAAGCTGTCATAAGCACAGAATTGCATTTTGTTAAGTTCTAGGGAAATTGGAAGATTATCCTGATAAATGAAAGATTTTTCAGTCTGGAGAACCTGGAGTAATGTCTGGAGTTAGGACTAAAGTATAAAGTAAAGTGCAAAAATAAGCAGTACAAAGTTATACAGTAAATATGTAATATTTCCAATATAGCCTTGCAGACTTTTATTGATAAGTTGCAAGTAGGCTTATTTATTGAAATTGAAAATGGAAAAATGAAAAAAAAAAGTTCTAGTGAGGTAATGAAACTGCTTATAGTGCATTCTCATGTCATAAATATAAAACGTTTTTAATTTAGATGGATTCTAATGGATAACAAAATCAAATAATAGACACCGATACTACTATCTCTGTGCAGCTGCTCACATGATTTGGGTATTTTAAATATACATATAGTGCTTTCAAGTTAGTCAACAATGGTCATAATTATTGCCAGAAAATTTCACTAAGCTATTTGATAGCTGCTTTTATTTAAAACTATTGAATACATGACCTCCGAATACCCACAAAATTACCCCAATTAGAAGCAATGCATTTGTGAATACACTAAAGGCATTTCTCTCATTTTGGTATTTTAATTCAGTTCAGACCTAAGCCGTTTATTTTTAATTAACTTGTGTCTTACATAGAAAATTTTGTACTGATGATGCATCATTCTGTAAAATGATGCACTTAAAATGACGAGTGTTTAGCAGGGATCTGTGTGTATCTATGCAATGTGTGTGTATTCAAGGATTCAAGGTTCTTTATTGTCATTTCAGCGCATGTATATACAGTGCATGTAGGTACATGGGCTGGAACGAACTACATACTTGCTGTGCGAGTGTGTTTAGGCTTAATCCATGCTTGATCCTGTGTGTATACGCAAGGCACTCAATGGTTATCACTGGGCGCACGCCGTCCAAACTGGCAAAGTCAACAACCGGAAACACGTCTCCATAGAATAAATGTAATGCGGAAGTCACGTAGTTTCTTAGAGCTGCAGATAGTTCCAAACCGTCAATGCTCTGTCAAGGAAATTTCATAGTTCTTCAAATATATTTTATATATTGGGTTGGTTAAACTACATGTTGTTCTCTGTATTTGATGAGGCCAAGCTGTCAGTCATTAAGGTGGAATAATTATTTATTCTATATAATTTGAGGATGTCCAGATAGCCAGAGAACATCTTAACTAATGTAGGATAATGTTGTCTGAAGGAAGTCAATTCTCCTTCTTTTTGGTGCCTGTTAGGAGAATCCGAACAGGATCATCCTAATTGCAGTTCGAAGAATCCATTCTGAGCCCGGTCATCACAGTAGCATTGTTAAAGTGCCTATATTATGCAAAAGTGACTTTGAGCTTTAAAAAAAAAAAAACATTCAATAAAAAAAATTAATCAATCAAAATCTCTTTTTCACACCCCGCCCATCTTTTGGATATTGGTCAATAAGTCCTGTAAGATAAGATCAGTACTGCCCCAGCAGAGTGATGAGTGTACATTCTTTTCAATGGAACATATTTTTTCTTTCTTTCTGTACTGGTTACATTTTTTCAAATTTGTTTTTTTTTTTAAATAACAGAACAGCTACAACATAAAAGGTGTGATCCTCTGCTGAACAGATGATGATATTAGTTCCTTACAGCAAGTAAAATTAATCTTAACTATCCCCATTCCATTTAAAGCATGAACATTTAAATTTGTTTTAGCCGAGTTATTTCAGTCGAGGCTGAGCATGTCTTTGCTAAATGCTATTTTAAGATGCACGGGAGTAATAGCTTATTAAGCCTAATTATGTTTTAATTGAAGTAAATGTTTTATTAGAATTTGAGTCTTAATATGAACACAGGTGGAGAAAGTAGCACAGCAACCATATTTTAGTCGTGAAACCAGTCCACTCTGGCATCCTCCATGCTAAATGCAAGAACAAACACTAAAAAACTGTGATAAAAAGTCTGAAAATAAATAAATAAAAATGCCATCTGCAAATAAATAACATAGAGCTGGGTATTTCCTAGTCATCCCACTGAGTTACTGCAATAGCTTCCATTTCTCTCTTAGAACTGATTGATGGTTTTGCCTACACACACACTCACACACACACACAGACAACTGTTCCTCAAAGACTTCTATATGCACTCTCAATCCTGCATACACTTGGGCTCATATTAAACAGAAGTGGTTCAGCCAGGGGACAGGCAAGTTTTGGGATAAAATGAAGAGAGAGATGGAAGCCAGAGGTGGGGGAGCCAGTACGAAGAAGAAGATGAGAGTCTTCAGTCAAACTTAAATTCTCTTTAGCACAGACAACCAATAACATTACTATCTAAGCTTTATATACTTCTCACTTTCAGCTCCTCTATCAAAAGAAAGCAGATAACAAAGAAAAGAGCAAATGAAGGTAGATGGTAATGTATAATGTGTAACTGAAAGTAAATTAGAAGACAGGAAGCTGACACTATTGGATATAGAATGTCTTTATAAAAACATAAAAAAATGGTTTAACTTAAGAAGAAAATAAACTTGAGAAAAACTACATGAGAGACCTTTTAGCAAAAGTTTCAAATATCTTTGGATTTCCACCCACTAAAGCACTGTGGATATTTAGTTCAGTATGAAAAAGCTAAATATACACTATAGCTATAGCACAAGAAGCCTGATTGATAATCACCTTCTTCATCACCTGAAGTGTCATTTTTTTAGTTTTGAATATCCCAATCCCAGCTGTCACAAATTCATATTAATATGAATTATTAACATAAATATTTACCTCAAGATAAAAATTAATGTTAATATTTCATATTAATATGAAGCAGAGATTATGCTAACCAAAACAGCTGGTAAATAATCAAAACTGTTTTTAAGTATATATTAGTCATTTCTTTATCATCACCCCTGCAAACACGATGCAAATGGTCCCTTTTTTGTCCCAGGGGTGCTCAAGTTCAGTCCTCGAGATCTACCATCCAGGACCTCTATTCTATGCTATTGTATAGTCATTTAGCAGACACTTTTTATCCAAGGCGACGTTTGTCCATCACACCTGAATCAAATGGATGGCTTGTTACCAGGCTTCTGCAGAGCTGCTTGAAAGCTTTTTGGTTCAGGTGCATTGGAGACAGAGGCATATATTTCTGGTCCAGAAAGTAGAAATCCTGTCTGCAGCTGTTCTAACTAGTCACCAAACCAGCTGAATTGAATGAGTCTGTTACTAAAAACACAGGTATCCAAAAAAACATGGGAGGCCATCTACTTTCTGGCACCTGGATGGAGAAGGGTTGGATCGAAAAGTTGCAGGATATTGGATCTCGAGGACTGGATGTGTAGATATTCCTGCAGGTTTTACTTGTGGGATGTAGTTTATTAAAGCAAGAAAACAACAACAACAAAAATAAAAATACACAAATAGCATCGTACCAAATAGCCTTTTAGGATTGTTATTGTGAAAGTGAGGCTGCACTTTCTAGTTTTCCAAAAATATGTATTAAACCAGATTAGCAATTGTTTTGAAGATGAAAAGGAAAAAAAGAAAGACACACAGAGTCTAGATATCCCACACTATGAAACAGCGTAATGTAAAAATCTATGCTACTGTAAAAGATAACAGTTCAAGTATAATTTTTTTATTGCAGTGAGTTGTCTTCTATATAATTAGCTGAACTCATGCTATTTTTGTCACAAAGAAAGTCAGACTTTATTCTGAACACACACTTTGCAACAAGCCACCACCACAAAAGCATGCTGGCTCCTGGAAGATGACTCAGTGGTGCTGAGTTGAGTTTTAAAGGAACTTTAGTCTCCTCATTCTTTTGTCTTTCTTCAGGCAAGTGTCTTGGAAAAAAAAACCCTTAAATCTGTTGGATATCAATGAATGGATCTATCCTAACAAGCTCTATAAGTATAGTACTTAGAGTCTCACGTTACTCCATCTCTCCTTCCCTCTTACTCACTCTTCCCACTTATGTACCTTTCACTATTGCTAAAGTTGCGATAGTGAGTGGAGTGACAGTCTCGAAGAGGATGAGAGAGAAAATGGTTCTGTTTTTTCCTCCCATCACCACTGAGCACTCCTATCTTTTTTCTCAACTCATTATTTTATTTCTGCACACATCCAACTTCCTACTGAATAATAATACAGCCAGCTGTGAATCTGGAGACACAGATGGAAAATCACAGTTTGAGAGATGCAGCTAAAAATAAAAGGAGTTTAATGTGTGGCCATGTCGATGCAACACCTACTGCCTATCTCCTCATCACTAAGAAAGATGCCCAAAGACTAACGATGACTGCTTTGGGTTCACTGGCTCTTTTGAAGTGGCTCATTTTCATTCCCAATTGGGAGTTGTATATGATAAAATTCTGATGAAATGATTAGGGCATCTTTGACAAAATTCTATTTTTTCAAACAAAACTCATAACTGCAGTGTAGAATAGACCATTGTTCAAATTATAGTTTTATGAGTCAAGAGATTACGGTCGCACAGATTTTGTTTCAGCTGCAAGGCAAAACACCATGTTGCCTTTTTGTTTGATAGGAATTTAACTAAAAACAAGCAGCCAGTGCTGGGAAATGTACACTTCATCTGAGAATATATGTCTATTTTTCTGATCTTGCATCAAGGGTTTATTCGTGTAAAATGCAATGAGTCACTGTTATTTTAGAAAAAAAAACATTTACTGCTGTAATCACTAGGGAGATAATTGCTCATGTTGTCTTCAAGATACACAGGTGTTTACTGTTAAACAGCTGGAGCAGTCATGCCATGTTAAACATATAAAAATAGGAAGCTAGAGACACTTTAACATCCTCAAACTGAGGCATCAGTCTGTGGAATTAAACAGATACAGCTGAATCTTCTCAAAGAAGACATATGTCAAGCAGGGAAGTCACAACCAAGGACTGTCATTGCACCATAAAATAATGGCTGAGGCAAAAACAGTTGTGATCTTTGGTATTCCTTTCATAACTATTGTGCATTGCTTAAAGTTCTTGTAATTAACAGTAAACAGTAAAGTAATGCTTATTTGAGAAATACCACATTAATATCACAACTATGTGTTTTTTGTGAAACATTTCAGAAAAAGAAAAGGTGTTGTTTTTAGTTTTAGAAAGTGCAGTTTATATTCTCATAGTAGCCTCTCTAAACTGCTCTCTGCTAAAGTGGGATTTTTGGCTTTTTCTAGCGCCAAGCACACAGAATTTTTTTTCTGTACCCAAAAGTACAAATCTCAGAAAAACTCATTTGAAATATTCCTTCAGATAAGTAAGGCAGGATTTAATTCTAGTTAAAAGGTACAAAAAATATGCAGTAACTGAGTGTATAGCTTTAAACAACCCATTGGTATAAAGGTTGTGTTTGTCTGGAAAAATAAATGTAGGCCATATTGTTGTGTGGTGGTTTTCACAGATGTGTTGTGTTAACAAGGCTCATATTTCAAGTCTGTATCTTTTATGAATAAAGTTCCAGTGCGTATGGATTGGTTTTCTAGTAATATTTAAAACTTACTCACAGTCCAAAATATGTATGTAGTTGTTGCTTTTAAATGGTCTGCAGCTTTTGTTTCAGTGCATACGTTGCTACATATGTTTGAGAAAAAGTATGTTCTTCACACAGCAGCAAAATATGGAACCTCAAGACCAGAGGGCTGCATTGGTCAATTTTTTTTCATCTTGAACCAATTATAAGTCATTACAATGAGCAAATACAACCTTGAAGTCTCCCTTGGTAGAGTTGACACTGGTACTACTATATTTTAAGACGTGTCTTTGTCACATCAGCATGGCCTACAAATAGCAAAAGCCTTATCTGCAGCAACTCGGGAGCTAAAGCTAACTAGCTACAAGAGGACACAAATCTACAGATGACTTTTACAAACTTCTTCAGAAGATCACTGTGGTAGAAACAAAGATGGCTAGAGGTAAATGTAGAATTGAATGATTATGTGGAAACAACACAACTCTGCCTTTGACAAGAGACATTGGGCACGCTCTTGCTAACATGCCACTAATTAGCACAAACATGACTGGGAAGAAACAGGAGAACACAAAACAACACAATTATTCTTCCACTGCTAGTCCTCTCTAAAGTGCTCTTAGCGCAAAACTGAAGAGTAAAACATCTCAGGGAAAGGATAACTAACAGACAGAGCCCAATTTGCTGAGATTAGTGAATAGGCTGGCCTGTTTCTTGATCTACCATCTTGAAAATTCTTGATCTACATCTGATAACCTGGTTGAAATCTCTCTCCACAACAAGGTTAGACTAGGGGCCTTCTGGGCCTGTAGTTAACTCCAGTCCTAGAGAGCCGCAGTTCTGCAAGTGTTGTGAGTTTCCCTGCTGCAACACACCTGACTCAAATCAATGGGTAATTAGCAGACTAGTGCACAGTTTGAAGTCAAGCTATGCACAAGTCTGGTAATTAAGTCGGATGTGTGTCAGGTGTGTTGCAGCAGAACAACTCTTCAACTCTTGCAAGAGTCCGGCTCTCCAAGTCTGGAGTTAACTACCCCTGGTCTAGATGCAGTCATCACTAATGGTCTGAATATTCCAAGGTTGAACTGATGTACTTTGTCTGATCATCATTTTCTTTGAGAGTGCTAGAATTGTAAGAATGCCCAAACAGAGGCTGTCAAAATGGTACATTGGTGAAAATATGACTGAAATTTTTATACAAGCATTCTCTCTGTAACCCACCACCCACCTGTCCTTGGCCTTCAGTTGACGAGCTTCTGGATCATTTCAATGGTAAAATTACAAGCATTTTGGATGCAAGGTGAAAGTGATCACTGCTAAATAGAGAGCTTCACAGAAAACTGCCTGCTGCTAAGGGCTGCAAAACAAGAATGTTGAAAACCTGACCGTAGGTGTTGGAAAACAAAGCTGCAGGTTGACTATAGGATCTACAAAGAGAGACTGAGGATATATAATCTGGAGCTGATAAAAGCAAGACAATTTTTCTTTTCTGACATCATTGCTAAGAACAGCAATAAAGTTTGAGCCATGTTCGTTATTGTTGACAGAGTAATTAATTCACATGCGTCAGTATCTTCAGGACACCAGACACACATCAGACTTGATCAGCAGACTTGTGCAGAGCTTAACATCACAGTCTAATAACTCATTGATTTGAGTAAAGTGTGTTGCAGCAGGGAAATTCTTAATGCAGGACTGCAACCCTTGAAGACCGGAATGTTGGCCATCCCTGCTTCAGGACTTTTATCCAGCTAGGCTTGTAATGAGTGTGGCAACACGTAAAAGTTTAAGACAACGCCACCCGGGGAATTTCACCCAGGGAATAGAATAATTTAGTCTGATAAGGCACTTAGGTGCATGACCAAAAAAAAAAAAAAAAAGGGAAGCGTGTTCCAAGTTTGTCAAAGTGTTTATTATAAAAATCAATAAATGACTAACATGAAAAGAAGAAATAAAATCCAGTTAATTAAAACTGCAGCAGCCAGACTCACAGGGAGAAGCGGCAGGTAAGCTGGGGCGTCAAATTCACCCCACTCACAGGCAAAGTCACCCTTCACACAGACACATCCACACACACACGTGCTACCCGCTACCTCAACCCGATGGTGCGAGACAAAGCACGGAAAACCACAACGAGACACCACCAAATCCACACCACCACCACCGTGAACTCTGGCCTGCAAAGAAAAGAACACAAATAAAAATAAAAAAAGAATACAAGAAGGATAAAACAATCACACTGGGGATCAATGGTTCCTAAAGTTCCTCCTCCAGTGGAACAATACAAAGGCTAAAACGGAATTAAAATTGTAAATATAAAAAAACAAACAATCCTCCAAAACAAGAGTGTAGGGTGATGGCGGAGAGTCCGCCTTCAACCAGCGTATCTGTCTCAGTTTTGGAGTCACGCCCCCCCTGGCAGCATAGCAGCGGACACCCACGAAACTTCATCTCCGGGCAAAGCAGCAGCGCGCAGCGACGCTCCGTGGCCCAACTTCAATCCTTCAACTTCAATCTTCAAAGGAAATAAAGAACCCAAAATAACTGAATAGTGTTTACTTTTATTCATATTTCATGCATTGTGAGATGATTGTTAGTTGCCAAAAACATTTTGACAAAATGTCTCTGACCACCCTTCCATCTTGGACCTCATGGTCCTCAGGCTCATCCATTTGTGGGGCAGGGGGTGGCTCGCCTCTAATAATGAAGAACCACACATGCCACAATAATGTCACAAGCCTGCTCAGGAGTGATTCTGAGGGGACATAGGCACTGGAAAC
>JBAMHV010000009.1:19851580-19867025 GCA_037177535.1 Pseudomugil gertrudae
TAATAATATAGAAATAAATACAGGAAAACAATAGGTTGAATGCCTGAAGGCATTCACCCAATAAAGAAAAACAGGAACACTAAGGGTGAATGCTTGAGTGCAAGCATTCACCCAAATATACAGTATTAAGTATACAGCTGTCCACTATGTGAAGCAGAGAAACTAAACTAAATTTTGACTTTTTTTCAGTGGTTTTCCAAACATTGACTTAGACTGAATCATTCTTTAGTCTAATAATTGAAAGCTTTATCATGGTTTATTATGCTGCTGCATCCAGTGGCATTTAAGAAATCACTCTGATTGCACCATCACCCATCTTCAAAATATTTGTACTCTCTTAAAGAACCTGCAGCAGTGCCACAGGTCAGGAAGCTGTCTGCTTAGATAATGGACAGTTTTATAAGTCACCATCCAATTAGGCAAAGATATAAATACAGGGTAAACAATCACAACCATAACTTCAGTGTGTTGTTACTCTTTTCTTTTAGTAAATTCATTTTTGCAGGATGACACTTAATTTAAAATATAAACTAAGAATTTGCCAGAAGTCTGCACTCTGTGTTTTGAGCACTCTTGTTGTTTTCCATAATTAACGTCTTCTATTATTTAATAGCTGTCATTAAACTAGTTTTATTCCATCCTTCTAGCTTCACCACAGGTTTGGAGCAGGTTATGTTTCCAGTGCCATCATTTGAACATACTTTGTTTAAGGAAGGGATTTGCTGATACAAAGAGATTTGATTGGAATTATCAATTTCACTGCTAATCAAAATTGTACAGGTGACAGGATGGGAATATTGACATTGTGTCAAGCTGGAAAATCACTTAAAATTGGATCTGAAATCTCAAGGGCTTTAAGGAGTTATTACTAACATAAGGGTTCCTTTGTTTGTGTGCCATAGCCTTCTTAAGAATGAATTTAACAGTTTTACAGTCATATATTACAAAGAGAAATCTATAAAAAAAAATGGTAGCTACACTACTGAATGTAATTTCTGTCTAACTGAATTATTTTTTCTGACTTTCTGATTAATTGTCCTCTGAATGTTATTGGCTACTGCTCAGTCTGACTGTACTTTAATGCTGGACCACGATAACCAAAAGGTTTACAGTATATAGCTATGCTGCTTCATTTCAAAGCATCTGCAAACTAATCTTTGTTAAGTAAAATGCAGAAATGCATTTTAACGGCATAACAAGTGTAGAAAAAGAATGAGAGGAGGATGAATGAGGAGATCTACGGTGTTCTGATACAAGTAAGGAAAAGAAATGGCAGAAACAAATGGACTGTTAATAAAAGACTTATTACCTGACATTAATCTGTCCCCCACCAAACAACCTGTGACATGTCAGGATCAATAATCAATGCCACCTTTTAACTGCAGAATTATTCATGTTCAATCACCAACCCACACACATACACACTGACAGCACATAGATGCAAGCACAGACAAATAAACACTGTGTGACACCTCTGAACTCTCTGCAAGAGTAAATTAGTTCTTTCCTTCGGGGTAAAACTGCAGAGTAAAAAAGTGTTTACAAGTGTACGCGCTCTTTGCCAATGTGTATTTTGTGTGCACTTGCTTGTGTGTCCTCACACACTTCCACATATATTCGTATTGCTGTGGCTCTTGGGCAGGAAAACTACAGGTCTTGACCCCGTCATTGTGTGGGTGTAGGAAATAGCAAGGAGCATTGAGCCAGAGACACAGAAAATCAGAACAAGACTTCCTAGCAGCCCCTGTGGAGTTTTTACAGATAGAGAACAGGCCTAAGGCGTGACAAAATATGACACAAACACATTCCAAACACGAGACAAGAAAAGCAGAGCAGAGAACTATTCATTGTTCTTTTGTTTGTTTGTTTTTTATCTGTGTATCTGAATGAATCTGATGCAAAGCCCACCAGAAATGTCAAAACTGGGGAATGAATACATTACATGCTAAACATCTCTTGGCAGTCCTTCTACTGGCCCCATTCTGTGCAGCGTGTCTGAATATGTGCACATGTGCGAGATGATCATTGCATGTAACAACTAAGAAACTAAATAAAGCATGTTTGGAGTGTTTAATTGAGGTGCCAAGTCTCTGAAATATGCATTGTGACTGGTATATATTTTGTTTTTGAGTGCTTTTGATTTGTTCCTGGGTTTGTGAGTAATGGGATTGTGCTTGTGAATGCTCAGCTGTTTTCCAGCACCAGATTCTTATTTTTATTTTTAAATGTAAAGTCTGCTTAGATGGCTATTTATCTATAAATTGAAGTTTTATATGTAAAAGGGATTTTAATTTCAACTGAAAATTGATCTTTGTTACTTAGCTTGATGTGCAGCTATTCTGTAAAGTTTATTATTAGGACCACCTCATCTTTAAAATTAAAAAGGAAGTGCAATATACATTGTGGTTGCAAAGATTTGTATAGATATTATTATTGCATTCAATAATAATAAACATAAATCCATATTAGACATAAAAATGCCCTACCATGTACCATACAATGTAAAGCACTTTGAATTGTCCTACATGAAAATAAACTTGCCTTGCCTTACCATGAATATTATGTATGTGGACAAATTGACAGAGAAATATTTCATCATATCATTTTTAACTAATGCTTTCAGTTGTAATGGACATTAAATATTTAAACTGTTTATACCACCAAACACTGTAGTCTGTGTAAACATTTTCCACTTGTAGCTTCACAGTACATCAGGTGGCCTTCACATTACCAGCCACAAGTCTTTAAATTATCTGTAAAGATAAAAGATAAAACCTGTTTCCTTATTTCTGCTGTCATATTGGGTCTTTCAGCTATGGATGAAACATTTACTTTTTGTTCTATTTATATTTCTGTCTCATCATATTTACTATGGAAAGATGCAGTGAGTTAAGGTTAAAGTAGTCTGCTCAGCCAACTGCTATATGCATGAAGTAACTGTACATAACTTCACAGTTGCAGACACACAGAAGCCGTTCTACCCTCTTGCCTGACCCTGCAAGCTTGTTGAGCTTAGTGACGTGAATGTGTTATGACACTCTCTGCAGGCATGCAAAATTAAACAGGGGCTCCCACAGGAGCAAGCATACATACTTAAGTTGTGATTTCCAAAGCTTTATATATGCCAGGGTGTGGAGAGTTGCTGCCTGAGATGCTCACACCAATGTGCTAAGACATTTACATTGTTATACCATGAAAATGCAAATGTTCCAAGATGTATCTTTGCCTCTTACCTAGCAGACAGCCTTTCCATCGTCATGTAGCTCTGTATCTTATTAAGGCATTGTTTCAAACCGAGTTACTGTTATCTGCTTCTCTTTATTTCTCTCTATTGTTCCCTGACATTTTCATCTATTTGTCATTCCTCTTTATTTGTTCTGCTGTTACTGTTTCTGTCTTTCCTATTTTTCTTGTTATTGCAAACAGCAAAATTAAGAACACTCATCCTGCAAATGTATACATTTGATTATTCATTAAACTCATGGAAGTGCAGTTTTTGAACAGTACATATTCAAAAACACTGTTATTTTAATGAAGGAGGATGTGGCAATATTTAGAAACTTTGCAATACAAATCGGTCACTATTATGAGTAATTTATTTCAGTTTTATTTTAAAAACAAGCTCAATTATGTATTTGGGCCTTAAAGGGCCTATATTATGCAAAATTTACTTTTATGAGCTTTTAACCTTCTATTTCTGTTAATTGTACCATAAAACATTCCCCAGAGTACTTTTTATTTTTCATACATGCTTTTTGTAACTTTATATCTGTGAAAAGAAGGGTTTGGCTTGAGCAAAGCAAATGCCTGACACCTCTGTGTGATGTCACACAGAGTTACTCACCCTCCCCAACTTGAAAATTTTAACACTCACCTCCACCAGGAAGTAGCTGCTGCTGCTCGCTTGTCAACAGACACGCCTCCCGCACGGCTACAACCACACTGCAGACTCGGTCCACTTTGTTTCGCTTTGTTTTCGGTTGTTGATTGGTTGTTTTTGAACCATTATTTTTGTTGTGGATAGCCAAATAACATAAGATTGTAATCACTATGTCCAATTCGAGAAAATGTGTTTTCGGCTGTGCAAATAACCTACCAAAGAAGAAAAGCTACGAGAAAAGTGGTTAGCGTTAATATTTGGGAACCCACAACAGGAAGTGCGGAAGCATCTTTTTTATTTACGAGTGACACTTTTCTGAAGAGCTTCCAGAACCTCAACCTTTTTAAAAGTTTATTTACTTCCAAGTTGATTTTACAACCTGGGGCGATTCCCACCATCAGAGCAGCAGCAGGACCTGCAGTAAGTACGACAGCAGCAGGCAGTCAGTCAGTCAAAACTGTAGGCATAAATGTCAAATATAACAACAGGTAACCCACAAATATGTTTCTATACACATATGTTGTTAGTTTTTGTTGTAACGCAGCTGTTACCCTGCATATGATTCCTCATGAACATTTATTTACGCTTTATGCCTAAGTAGTAACGTAGAGCATTGCCACAGACACGGGCAACAAACTTTTTGGAAAGCGGTACAGGAACATTAACACTTACTGGCCAATTATTGCAAGATTTCTCACAAGGCTGTGTGGTATGCAGGACTAATGGCTCATCAGCTCATTGTTTGTTTGTAAATTAATGACATGGAGAATGTAAACAGTCTAACCATCTCCATGCAGTTTCGACTTTCATATTTCTTTGTTTGCCACTGAAGCACTAAAGAAATCATCTGTGTAGCATAATAAAATATAATCTAGAACACTATCTGCGTTATATTTCCGGAGCGGCTGCCGGTAATCAGCTGATAACGGCAGTGAAAAATGCCATCTGATTGTAATGATCTGTTAAAATTACATTAAATTAATTGCGGGGTTAATGCTCTATTTTGCTGCTTACTATATACTTTTATCCAATAAAGTTTCAAACTCCGCATTGTGTCAGGATGAGACTGTGACAGTGTGACGGTGTGCACCTGCAGACAGACAGACAGACAGCTGCGTCGTACCGGAATGATGTTACACAGCAGCTGAGCAGCTGATATCACAACTGATATCTGTGCAAAGAAAATAGCTATTTATACAGTTATGACACCTTTTTAGAAGTCACAGAAGCAAAGTTTCTGTTGATATGTCAAGTTGATTTTTATATAAACAAATGAATCACAAGGAACACCTGATTCGCGCATTAACGCAGGAACGTCTTGCTGGAGCCTCCGGGCTGCTTCTGCTTCGCACACCTCAAACTCTGGGTCGGATTCTGGATCCAGGACATACGGTTCAGCACGACGCACTGCCATGATGGATAAAATTTGTATTTCTATGTATCATTGTGCACCAGTGCACCACTACTCTGAACTACATCACGGGGGAGATGCGTTTTGTCTGAGGTGATGTCACGGGATAGGCAGGGTAATACGAGTGTCTCTCTGGCGGCTCAGTGCGAGCAGGGCTGATGGTAAATGGTCTTGTACTTGTATAGCGCTTTTCTACACATCAGTGCACTCACAGCGCTTTGACACTGACAGCTGAGAGCAAGCCATAGTAAGCCGTTCCCAGTACCGGGTAAGAAACCTCACAACAAGAGATGAGTCGTATGACAAAACTATAGTATGATGCATGTTGAGAAATGCATCTTATAATAAATGTGCATAGGATACACAGTGAAATGGCAAATATAGCCTAAAAGGACCTTTAACTTTGTGGTTGGTAGAAAGACCTCTATGTGTTTCAAGGTTTGTTTTGAGTATGTCCAATCAAATTATCAAATATAGTATTCTGCCTGATAAAGGATTAGTAGTAATTGGGACAATAATAATAGTTGTGATTAAAAAAAAGACGACAAATGAGGCCAACACTGTCAGTGATAGGGCATTGACCTCTATAAATACAAAGAGACAGGACAATAAGGAACTGAGACGTATCTGAGTTTTCACACATGCCAGCTTGGTGGTTCAAGAGTATCACGTAATCCAATATTTCCCGACCGCAAGCAGATCCATCCAGAATACGCGTGGACACAACATTTTATTGAGTATGAATAAAAATAATCTTCGATTGGATAAAAGGCAATCACGTGTATCTCCTTTGATTGGATAAAACAGTCTTGTGTGCCTTCCTGATTGGCCAGAAGGTCACATGAAATTTATGTCACACAGATAAAGGAAGTGGCAGGATTCTGGGAATTGTAGGTAGAGGGAGACATAGTCCATGAGAGACGAAGGGAGAATAGGCTTTTACTGATGTAATCACTCTTAATGCCTATCAGTCAGGTAGGGCTGGGTTTGGACAGAAAGTGGAATTCAAAATAAAACAAAAACGATAAAAGCAAATACTTTGCAGTCACTGACATTGAACAATTAAACTGTAGAAAATCAGAGGTTTTTAGTCAACCTCGGAAACTGTATATTATGATATTATCATGTGGCACTATTTTCTGTTCTGAACAGATGCACATGAAGTGATTTGATGTCCACATTGATCTGTGTGTGTGTGTGTGTGTGTGTGTGTGTGTGTGCGCAATAAAGGACTGAAGTTTGTGTTTTTGGGCTTGTTAATGGGGAGCCATGATCAACAAAATGGTTACTGGAGCAGTGTGTGAAGGGTGCTCCAAGGGGATTGACTTCCCTCATAAGGTTCATGTATGAAACTCTTTTCAGTGCTCTTAACTTGTACCTCTCAGACGATACAGAGGAATCCTGTCAACCTTTTGATTCATGAGTGGAGATGGCAGCATATATTTGCTTTCTGCAAGATAGCAATAAAACAGGACTGCTAGGAATCCTGAAAGCACACAGAAAAGAGAAAAAATGAGAATGGTAAATGGTCAGGTTGAAGATGGAGGCCAGTGTCTTGAAGAAGTAGCTACATGTGAAAGGTTATTTCAGATTTTAAGACAGAAAGCCTATACAGAGAGAGAATGTATCTTGTTCAGTAGACAAGCATCTGGATAGATGGATTTTTTCTTTATAAACTCCACCATACAGTATGGACCTGGCATACCTCTTAAGGGGCTTCCATTGTTCGTATACTATTCTTAACTTTCTTTGTGGTGCTACTACATCAGTAGTTTCCAAGCCTATTTCTCATGGTGATATTGCTGCACGGTGGTGCAGTTGGTTAACACTGTGGTCTGACAGCAAGAAGGTTGCTAGTTCGAGCCTCAGCTGGGGAGGGGAGGTCTAAACAGTGGCCTTTTTGTTTGGAGTATACATGTTCTCCCTGGTTCCCTCTGGATACTTTGGCTTCCTCCTACAGTCCAAAGACATGCACCCTAGGGATAGGCTGATTGGAGACTCTAAATTGCCTGGACTGGCAACCTGTCCAGGGTGTACCACGCCTATTGCTCGATGTCAGCTGGGATGGGTTCCAGCCCCTCCACCCCCGCTTCAGGGAATAAGCGGTAGATAATGGATGGATGGATATTGCTACACAGGGTTTATTTGTCAGAATATAATGACCTTTTTATAGGAATAAACTTAATACAGCACTATGAAACACAAGTTCTTGTTCTTTAAATGATTTGAAAGTTTGGTAAAAAAAGCATTTAAAAAAATAGTGTATGGTGTGATTGATCTGAGCAAAATTAAAACATTGTGTGAGCAAACCTAATGAAAATATAAGTGTTTTTAAATTATTGACTGCACATTTGAATTTACATATTACCTTTTTCCTCTTACATGAGCCCTGCAACACTCAAACTGTGTGATCCCTAAAGGCAGCTACTTTCACTCCTCTGAGCTAAAGATTTCCAAACAAAATGAACACTCTGTACTCCTGTATACTTCTCAGTCACTTGTAAGTCACTGATAAAGGCTCCTGCTGAATCAATGTAATGTAATAAATATACACACCAAAGTTGTGCCTCATCTGTGTTACAATAGCTTTACACTTTCTGTGAGTTCAGAAACTGTTTACCATTCCCATGGTGACATGATCTCATTTGTATTGGAAAACAGGGAAGGTCATGCTGAATCATACTGGACAATATTATGTAATGATAAAGCACCATTATTATATGGAACAATCATCACTCAGTGCCTGTTGCTGTTTAACCTGGTTAATTATTACTTTATTTCATCAATACCTGTCATCCCTTCAGGCACTTATGGCACAATCTCAATGTTCTGTAACCTTTTCAGCCATTTAGGTTGCAGTGTTTCAATGTTTTTTTTCTTCTCTGCAGCTTTCTGCTATTGTGCTCATTCCTACCCTAACTGCCCAACAGCTCCACCACATAATTACCACAATGGCATTATGATTATAATCTCAATCATTAGTAGAAACATTTTCAGTGTCACCCTCAAGAGCCACCCTGTACTATTTATTATTATTATCAGCCAGTTCTCCAAATGCATATTGTTATTATTCATTTGCACTGATGTGTGAAAATTATGATGAGTTCATCTTTCAGTTTGCCTGAAAAAGTGTCATCAGGTTCATATCCAACTGTTCTATGGCTTCTTAGTGCTCCAGCTAAAGCTCCTTCCACTTCTCAGTCAGCTCAGCCCACACTATAAGCATAATTCATTAGACTTCTCTGTTCTTTTCACTCCTCTTGTCTGTCGCAATCATTCCTTTTTCACACAACTTTACCATCCACAATTCTAGTTTCAATAGAGCTCAAGGTTGTGACATCATTCCTTTTTGTCCCAAATGACTGTCTATTTTCCAAACAGTTGACATTTCACAGGTACAAAATTCTGAGTTCTCCACAAACACAAAACCACCTTGATTCTCTTATCTATTCCATCAGTCCTCTCAATCATCTATCAAACTTATTATACATCAATTCAATCCCACACTTACCCTTAAGATAAAACGGATGAAGACAAATGAGCTGCATGGTGTTGTGATTATGTTTCATTCTCAGGGGTTTAAACAGTCAAAAGCTACCCTCATATTCCCTGATAAAATCACCACGTTCAACCAGGCCTGGAGTGGGACAATTTTTGCTGGTCTGGGCCTGAAGTGGCCTGACTTGCTTGTGCAAGTAAAAACAAAAAGTTACATCAGAGGATGCTGTTTTTGGTTGATCTGGTACTGGCATCTACCCACAGACTAAATCAGGGGTGTCAAGATCCAGTCCTCGAGGGCCGGAATCCAGCATGTTTTGCTGTTTATCTGCACTTAACATACCTGATGCAAATCAAATCGATCCAGCAGCTTCTTGTCAACCTATTAAGTCATTTATGTCAGCTGTGGAGACATGGAGCATAGAGACAACAAAAACTTGCTGGATACCGGCCCTCAAGGACCTGAGTTTGACACCCCTGGACTAAATCCAAGAGGCCAAAGTCCAGTCCTCAAAATCTACCATCCTATAACTTTTAGCTGAATCCTTTCTTTAACTCAACTTAATCAAATGGCTGAATTCCCTCAATCACACGTCATTCAGCTCTGCAGAGGCCAGGGAACCAGCCATTCATTTGATTTAGCATTTTTTTCTGTCTTTTCTTTCCAATTAAACACAAGTAAAGCATTTGGAGGCAGGCCAGTTGAGATAGATAGATAGATAGATTAGACAGACAGACAGACAGACAGACAGATCTTTATTAATCCCGAAGGAAATTCCTTGTGGTCAGCTGCTTCACCCATACCTTAAAACCATCCATATTATAAAAATGTATCATTATATAACAATAAATAAGTAATAAAAAAATAAATAAATAAAATATTTTTAATAAAAGTTCAAATTTAAAAAAAAGAGCTTTAGTCTCTTTCTCTCTCCCCCCTCTCCTCCAGAGAGTTGTGTAGCCTGATGGCACGATGGAACGAATGACTTCCTTAGTCTTTCGATAGAGCAGCTCTGAGACAGCAGTCTGCTGCTGTACTTGCTCTTCTTCTGTGAGAAGGCCAAGTGTAGGGAATGGTTGGTATCGTCCATCACTGCTCTAAGTTTGGACAGTGTTCTCTGCTCAGCCACTGTTTCTACAGGGGCCAGCTTCAGCCCCACCACAGAGCCTGCCTTCTTGATTATTTTATTCAGCCGGTGGATGCTCCTCTGTCTGGTACTGGATCCCCAGCACACCACAGCATACAGAAGCGCACTGGCAACTACAGTCTGATAAAACATGTTAAGTAGCTTTGAGCAGATGTTAAAAGAGCCAAGCCTCCTCAGAAAATACAGCCTCGCCTGACTTTTCTTATCGAGGTGGTCCGTGTTCGGTGTCCAGTCCAATTTGTTGTCCAACAAGACCCCCAGGTACTTATAAGATGTCACTGTCTCTACCTTCTCTCCCTCTATGCAGACAGGTTGTAGACAGGGGATCTTTCTCTGGAAATCCACTGTCATGTCCTTTGTTTCTGTAGGATTAGCGTCAGCTGGTTCCTCCTACACCAGCTTACAAAATCATTCACCAGCTTCTTGTACTCCCCTTCCTCATTCCCTCTAATACAGGATACTTCCTGTAACAGAAGAGGCTGAATAGTGTTAAATGCGCATGAGAAATCAAAGAAGAGGATCCTCACCACACAGCCTCCTTCATCCAGGTAGGAGAGGGTCCGATGGAGAAGATACAGGACAGCATCCTCCACCCCCACCTTCTCCCTATAGGCAAACTGAAGTGGATCCTGCGCATGTTGTGCTTGTGTCTTCAGCCGTTGCAGCAGTAACCTCTCCAAGGTTTTCATTATGTGTGAGGTTAAAGCGACCGGTCGGAAGTCATTGGGTACTTTAGGGTGCCTATCTTGGGTACCGGGATGATGCATGATGTTTTCCAGAGGTAGGGAACTATACCCAGGCATAGGCTCAGATTAAAAAGATGTTGGAGAGGAGCTGCAAGCTCGTTTGCACAAGCTTTTACCAGTCTGGGGCACACCTTGTCAGGGCCAGGTGCTTTTAATGTTACAAACCCCTAGCTCGCCTGTTAAAAAGGGGACGGGGTTGTAAACATTAAACCAACAATAATCTTTTAATTTGGCAAAAAAAGTATTTATTTGCTGGCTTTAAGCCTGTGACAAAACTAGGCAAAGGAATTTAAATGAATTCACAAATTAAGCCTAACACAAAGCAGTCATCAGGACTATAACAAAAACAAAACAAAATTACCCCTGTTGGGTTAAAGCCCAAGGCCAAAGTCAAAATTAATATAAAACAACTAAACACAATGCACACAAGACCCCTATTGGGTTTTAGCAGCACAAAGTCCTAACACAATCCACAAAATCCACAATCCAAGCCACAGCAAAAGAGGCAAACTGAGCCATGAAACCCAGCTGTCCTGAATGTTTATTAGCAGCCTTGTTAAATAGCAGATCCCAGCTCCCATCCCACCAGAAATGTGTTAGCAAATGAACTTGGGAAGAAAATAATATATATGTGAGCAGAGATGGACCTTCAGGATATGGAAAATGGATGAAGGGACATCATGATATTTTTTAAGTCCCAACTAGAAACAGCGTAGGCCTACAGCAGTCAGCAGGAAAATACCATAATGAATATTAATGAATGCATTGCCTTGTTGCCTTGTGTTGCCTTGGTTTCCTGTTTTATTTAGTAGTTTTTTCTTGTGTTTTCCATTTAAGCTTTGCTTCTTGTTTATCAGTTCACCTGATTTAATTCAGTATATCCATTTCACCTGAGCCTCATTTTGTTTTCTGTGTATTTAGACTCTCTGGGTTTCTGTTTCGTTGCTGGTTCATTGTAGTTTTCTCCCTGTTTCCCATGTTGTGTTCTCCATGTGTATCAGTCCATGGTAGCCTTATTATGATTCATTAAATTTAATATTTCTGTCATATGGTAAATATGTGGGTTATTTTCCTGTATGAAATATTTGGTGGGTCCTGTTGGACCAGACATAACTCCACAGGTGGGCTGCTGCATGATATAGTTTGGGAACTCCTTCTAAATTTGGATACTCTGTGTCTTATGAGTTGACCTACTTATTTTTACTTCACTACTCTATGTTTCCTAAGTTTTGTTGAAAGTGTTGGTGACTTATCTATACCATGGTAAACTGGTATCTGAATGATTGGCTAACAACCACACCACCATGCAATTTCCCTCATTAGACCATTATTTTCTTTTACTTTTTGCAATACTTCCTCATAAACCAAGAAACCAGAGCTTTCTGAGATATACTTCCAACCCTTGTTTCATCTTCTTGTTTCTATCCTTCCAGAATCCCATAATATTCCTCATATTATCTAATCATGTTTCTCAGTCCTACCAAATGCAGACATTTTTTGTCTCCTGCCACAAGTGGCTCTGTTGTCCACCATTCGATGTTGCTTGCACCGGTGTAATGGTGCAGTATGAAATCCATCAAACTCTGGACTAATGACAGCATCATAAGATCACAGGCCTGCTTCAAATTCACAGAGATGGAACTGCCTCAGACACACTGCCTTCAACATAAAAACGCAAGTTGACAGTGTGTCATCCTACATCTCTTTCTGTGTGTCCTCTTTTATTCTCACCAAAACAGTCATTATCTTTCCCAACAATAAAGTCCTCAAACAAATACTCAAGAAAAGAGGGTTGTTTTCACCGGCTCTTTCCAGCCACTTCCATTTGGATGACCAGTTCTTCTTTTGTATACTGAGTTTTACTCACTTACATTCTCTTTCTTCACACCTCAGCTGGCTTCCCACAGGGCTGTTTCCTCCCACTGTCTTTTTAACCTTCATATACACATGACTGCATAGCCTTCTCGTCAAACTGCCAAGTGGTAAAGTTTGTCGATGGCACAGTTCTCCTGTCTCTGTTCTCTGCACCAGTACAGCATCATGGCTCAGCCCTGCAGGGTTTGTGGACTACTATGACAGCTCCTGTCTGCAGCTGAACGTGGATAAGACCAAGGAGATGGTGGTGACATTCTCCAACAATAAGATGTTTCTAGCTGGATCAGTCACCGTCATTCAACAGAGGCCTGTGGAGATTGTGGAGGAGTACAGGTACTTTGAACACTATATTTTGACTAATTGCTGAGCTTTGCCTCCAACACTGAGAAGATCCTCAGGAAATGCCAGCAGCAGCATTGCTCCCTGCCAAAGCTTCACTTGCTTGAAGTAACTGAGATGATCCTCAGACTTTTTACCACGTCTACTTCGAGCTTGTGCTAGTTTCTCCTTCATCTACTGGCACCACTCCATCAGCCTGCAAAATCAGACCTTACAGAACAGAGATGGGGTGTGTTCTAAGATCATCAGCTCATTATTCAGAGCTTTCTCCACTTTATACTCTGAGAGCAGCGAGCAGGATCCTTCAGGACAGCTGCTATGCCCAATTACACTGGTTTCTGTCTGTCAAAGAACTGACTTCAGAATCCTGTTGTTAGTTTATAAAGGACTGAATAGTTTAGGACCAAAATATATTCAGGATCTTCTGGTTTGTTATGAACCAGCCAGACCCCTCAGGCCATCAGGGTGGAATCTACTTTCTCACCCCAGGGTCAGATCTAAACATGAACATTTCACTCACAATAACTTTTATTCTGTGTCTTATCTACTTTTTTTCTCTTTTCAGTTTGTTTTAATGCATCTCGTACCCTGCTGTAATGCTTTAAATTTTATTTAAAGCACTTTGAATTGTCCCGTACATGAAATATGCTTTGCAAAAAACTTAACTTGGTTTTTAGTGATAGCTGAACTTCCCCAAATGCAGTACTCAGAAGATGAGGAAAACCTTGTGTCAGCCTTTCCAATTAACTATAACCATCCGTATCCCCTTTTACCAAGCTACACAACAGTTCCCCTTACCCCTAATTGCCCCACCGATCCCACTTTATCACTTTTTATTGCTGTTACTGTTAATCACAATTACATGCACATCTTGTACATCTTATTTGCATACGCAGTGTCTTTTAGTACTCACTGAATAGAACTAGCATTATTTATAACTATCATTGTTCCTAATACAGTTTTATGGTTTATTATATTATGTCATAATATTGTACTGCATATTATACCATATGTTGTTATTGAATTATAGTATACTGCTTATACTGATGCCAAATCACACCTTATTAAATATTATATTGTGTGATTGATATTGTATGGAATGGAATGTGTTATAATACATTATCCATACATTTTCCATACTGCTTCATCCAATTCAGGGTAGCTGAAACCTAACACAGCAATCAACGGGTGAGAGGCCAGCAACCACTCACACACATTCACTCTATAGGACAATTTATATTATATTATATTATATTATATTATATTATATTATATTATATTATATTATATTATAACCCATAAGAGCCCAGCGTGACATATATATAATACATTTACATTCTCAAACATTTTGCATCACTTTATGGTAAAAGCTTTTCTCATAATTCTTGTGGAACATGATCAGATTTTTGTCTTCCGCCCCTTAATGGATAACAGAAGAATAAACAATAAGAATGTTTTCAGAGGATGTTCTGAAGACTAAACCATCAACGTCTTGGTTTGCTTCACCTACTTTTGCTAGTTTCCACTTATTTCTGGGAATGTTGTCTTCCTTGGCTATCACTAAGATTCCTACTTTTACATTTTTTTGGGTGCTACTGCTGTCTCAGGCTTATGCTCGTTAAATAGCATCTTAATGTGAATGGCCCTGGAACTCAAACAGGTAAACAAAAGACCATAACACTTGCACTCCTTTCTACATTGTTTGGTAAAAAAGGACTAAAACAATCCAGTCTGGTATATGTGAAAGAGGGTGAGGGATCTAATCTCTCTGCTGGTAAGTCAGTCATACAGTGCTCTTCTGAGATAGATACAATTAGTAATCATTTCCAAAAGTTGTAAAGTGTTCTGGCCATTGGATTTACTGTTTACATAGTAAGTGTTATTGTAAATGTAACTGTGGCATCCTTTCAAGGCAACAAGGATCTACTACGTAGCACAGGACCAGGCAGCCCACAGGGAGGACCGTGCACCCACTCAGAAAGAGACAGAGAAAGCCCACAGTCATACTCCCACAGCCATGGAGCACAGGCCCCACGAGATCAGTCACAGCGACCCTGCCAGGCACCAGTTCCCCAAATATAAGGTGAGTGCTGCACTCGTAGAACACTAACCCAAGAACCCTCCTTGGGGTTATACTGTTATGATTATACTGTGTGTATTACAATAATGCCGCCATTGTTTTGCGCTTGCCACATAAATTGAAGACTACACTCTGTGCCATTAGTTATCCCTTGGGGATAAAAACATTTTTTGAGTAAGATTAAATTAATAAAAGAATAATAATTCTCACATGTTAAAATACCTCAGGGGAAAGTTGATGAAGGCAAAAACATGTGTACATCTGTGAATGCTTTTTCTCTTTTGATTAAAAAATGTTTGAAACAAATGTTGTGAGGGAGAAAGAGTAGGAGATAGAGTAAGAAAGAAAGAGACAAACAAAGAATGAGAGAGAGAGAGAGAGTCTAAATGTAACAGAATCAGAGACAAAAAGTATTTATATATTTAGAATATATATATATATATATATATATATATATATACATACATA
>JBAMHV010000009.1:19987397-20001015 GCA_037177535.1 Pseudomugil gertrudae
GGGTTAGGGGGAGGAAGAACAGAGTTATCAGCATTGTTATGGCTACAGATGTAAAGCAGATGCAGCTCCTCCATCATGTCCACCAGCTTCATGCTGCTGACCATCACATGTTGCTGCCACAGCTGATGACCAGGAGCTGCTCTTCTTTACAGGGGGAAAGGTGGAGGTCTTTCCATCACAGTCCACACCAACCAAACTCAGGGAGGCCTATGTTGCCTTCGGTGGTCTCTGCAGCTCTGAACACCACGCTGGATGTGGCTCCAGTGATCTAAACGGTGTCTATGGGGAGAAAATAACAGCATAAACTTGTGGGTGACGTCACAGAGGCTCCGTCCATCTTTTTATACAGTCTATGGTTTGGACGCAGACAAGGGATGCCTGGCTTTGTACTGCAGAACGCAACAAGTGTTTGGCTGATTGTTGCCGCCATCCTGCCCCAGTTGAAGGATGCGCCCCCTAAATTAGCTCCTCGCTTTATTGGTCCCTATGGAATTGTCTCGTTGGTGGGGTCTTTGGTTGTCCGCAGGGGGCACACAGCTAGAGGATGATAAAGAGGTCAGTTCAGCTGACTTTCCCACATTGTCAGTAGGAATTTCCGGAAAACACAAGAAAGTCGGTAATCGTAGAAATAAAAGTTCCTTCTTCTCTATTAAAAATGAGCCTAGACTAGCTAAGATTGTATCTTATAAAAATGCAGAACTAGATAGACTATTTAAAACTATCACTCATATTACTATTAAGGTTTTAAATTATTAGAAAATAATTAGAGCTAATTTATCACATTTAATAAAAACGTTTGTTCATCCACCAAGGCCAAGACTTGCAAAACTTCTTACAAGCAACATAAAAAAACTAAATCTGTTATGTTATTGATTATAGGAACACCATGCTTTATTACAAAGAAATAATTGTTTTTCGTATAAGTAATTACAAAAAATGTATTCATCCCAGTATGACTGATGTATTTTTAAATCAACGGGCTGCACAAAAGTTGCCGAAGTAAACATCAATCTACAAACATGTCTATTTTTTACATTTCCCTACAACAATAGTTATCAACTGATCATCATCATAGATTCAAGTTTTAAATCTCAAACACTACAAGTTAGATTTTGTAAGACATGCTAAAAAAACATGAAAATATTTACAAACAAAAATTTGTTATTTTAAGTTGATCAGAAATGCATATTTTCTGCATCTTCAGAGCTTGACATCAAACTCTGCACAAGTCTGCACAATCATTGCCTAGTGTCTGTTGACCGCATACAGTCATGTCCTCTAGTTCAACCTGCCCCCCCTTCTCACTCTCACCTCATGTGGTACCTTTCACCTATTAAATATTTAGCAATGCCAGTTGTTCAGTCTGTTATGTATGTACTTAGACCTCCTAGTTCTCTCTCTATATATGCCCTTTGCTTTGTAAAGCCTGCCTGAGAAGCAGAGTACGTGACAGATTTTAGAAATACGGTCAATACATCCCCACTGTCAAACCCTTTAGAATATATAAATACAAATAATCTTTTACCATGGATTTTAACACAATCACTTATTTGACAACTAGTTTATTTTAATGCGGTAAGTTACTGTATCTGTATGACTGTTTATGTTTTCACTCCAAAAGTTCAAATATAAACAAATTTAACCATCAATGGATAGCAAGACCAGTTACTATAAAACCAGATATAACACCAAAAAGTAAGAGTTGATAGCACAGCAAAAACTGCTCCCTCCACATCTTACTGAACATTTAGAATAAACATCCAGTAAAAACTGAGGCACCATTATTGAAACTGAATCTACCCAACCGACATATTTATTTTTTGTAATTTCCAAAGTAGAAGTAATTTCCAGAAGTAATTTCCAAACACTAGCCAGATGTGAGAGTGAAAGGTGATTGTGTGCTTAGCTGTTTTTAAAGTGTGTTATTACACTACCCTCACCTTGTTTTCAGTTATAATAAAAACACGATAAGAAACTGTTTAACTGACTTACAATAGCAAGAGTGCAAAGAGCACTTTAAGTTATATAACCACTTACTAAAAGCAAATGTACAATTCATGGTTGGCACTCTTTGACCAGATTGCACAGATTTACAGAGGCAAACACATGGAAACAAGAGAAAGGGTTATTTTTGTGACATTTAAATTTCCCTTAGCAGCAGAAAAAGCTGCTTTGATGATCTACAATGGCAAGAACCCTTCAAATAGCAGCAAACAATAAGTTTTAGAATTTTTCATTAAACAGTATATAGTTAACCTAGTACTGAGTCAGTCTGTTCTTATAATAAAAGAGACAGTGTGAGCTGTCCTGTACATGAAAGTTGCTATATAAATAAATTTGCCTTGCCTTCTGTATGTTAAGCTTTAAAGTCTGAAAATAAAGTAAAAGAGCAACTAAAACTATTAGTGTACATCAGTAAATGATATGATGTAACCCCTTATTTCTGCTGATATTGTCATACAAATTTTTCTAACTTATTTATAAGGTTTGAGTTTTCATAGTTTATACACTAAAACTCTGGCTCTATATAACCACAGTCCTGCAAGTGCTGGGCGATTCCTCAAATCAATGGGTAATTGGCAGACTTGTGCAGAGTTTGACATCAAGCTCATCACAAGCTCTGCTAATTAAGTCTGATGTGTGTCAGGTGTGTCAGAGCAGGGAAACTCCTAACGCTTGCAGCACTGAACTCCTCGAGGACCGGAGTTGTCCACTCCTGCATTACCCCACAAAGTCCTGCTAGTCTTTGTATTGACATTTTCCAAATAAATGAGTGGACAAAAACTGAAGTGCACAAAAGAGACTATCAGTGTGCTACATTTGAAAATAATGTCTCTAGCTTTGTGTGCACTTTTAGGAAAGAGTCAACTCCTTTCTTTGCACTTGGCCCCTAAATAGCCCTGAATATGGCATGAAAGGAGATAGAAAAATATTGTATTTACAATGTCCAGTGACCTTAAGATGCTGTAAGTCTGTTAGAAACTGTCTGGACAACCAGGTATTTTTCTGGTGGGCTGATGTATTTTTTGGGCCAACACAGTTCATATTTGGGTCTGACTGGTTCATAAAATTCATCAGATCAGCTGCTACCAAAGGGCTGGTCTGCTCAGACTTCTCAGCACCTTCCTCTTTATCTGTGGGCCCTTTGCCTGAGAAATGTATTCATTCAAATAGTCAACACAAAACTTTCTTTCCTAACCACTGGGCCATGAAACAAGTTGATCTGCAGCCTAATCATGTCCTTCACTGACACCAAGAAGAACCAAGCATATACTTTGACTGTTTTTGGCTCTGTCAGTTGGGCCATACCTGTCAGAACTAAGGAGAGGAAACTGAGAGAACATTCTTGTTCTACTTTCTTTTGCCATCAAAACACAAATTGGAGTAATTTCTTCTTTAATATCTCTCATTCTAATGGAATTTAACTGTTTATCCATTAACAAATTACAATATTTGAAGTATTTAACATCTCTCCAATTTCCTCTGTGGTTTTGGAGTTGTATTGTTGATATTCGCATTCAGGAGAGTGCAAAAATCTGTGGTATATATGATTATATCTAGGTCAGTCTTGACCATAATGCCAGGGCTGTATCTTTTGTATTGGCTCCACTCTGCCCATGGTTGGAACAAACTGTTACTTGCTGACCTTCCAGCTGCATAGATTTTCTCAGATGTTCTCCGTTTTAAATCACTGTTTCCTGTGTTGAAGCAGTTATCCCCCTTGTAATATTTTAGATATGAAGGTATAAACTAAAGTTTTATTAATTGTTCCTGAAGGCCAGAGGGAGATAATTTTTATCAAAACCACAGCATTTTAAAACCTTCTCTTCATAATTGTTTAGACTCTAAGTTGGATTTTGTCCCACACAATCAAGGTTCAAAGTTTGCTTTGTTAACACTGATGGAGAAATTATGTAACATAAACAGCATTTTTATCTTTTAATATCTTTAAAAAATTTTGCCCATTTTGTCCTGTCAGCACACTTTTATCTCCGGTACATGAGATTGCTTTAATGCCCTTCTCTCCTGTCCTAAAATGTGACAAGGGCAACAACACCTTACACCAGTTTTAAAGTCACTTCATTGGCCACCCCTTGCACTTCAGGATTGATTTTACGGTTTGTTTGGAATTTCATGAAAACCTTCATGGTCTTGTGCCACCTTATTTATCCAACTTACTTTTAAATTATGAGCCGTTGCAGACCCTAAGGTCTACTGGTACTGGCTTTTTAATTGTCTCCAAAGTTTGTACTAAAATCTAGTAAAAAAAAAGCCTTGTTTATGGGCCCTACTTGTGGAACATGATGCCTGAAAACGTTAGAGAGACAGTTGACTGGCAGTTTTTCTATGTTGTTTTAGGTGCTTTTTTGTGGTTTATGGTTATTTAGGTACTGTAATTCCTTCCCTCTTAGTCTCTGTCTACTCTACTTTCTATTATATATATTTTTTTTACAGTATTGGTGTCATTAACTTGCATTTTTGTACTTAGGAATTCTCGTGTGATAACTGTGGTGATTAAGATGGTGGCCTCATGGCCCAATAGGCAGCAGCGGTCAATGCGGTGTCTACTCTTTATTAATGTCTATGGAGAGGACAGTTAGAAAACAAGAGGAAGCAGACCACCTGGCAACTCAGCAGACATGACTGGACACAACAATCGAGGCAGATGGCCTTCTATCCATGCTCAGAATGGGGGATGATTCGATGCAATCCATTGGTTTCCTCTGACTATTTTTTTTTTTCAGTTTGACTTGCATTTGTAATTAAAAGTCACCATGAAAAACTCTTGTTATGCTAATAAAATGTTTTAATGTGTATCATTATATTAAAGCAGCGGTTTATGTTTATCCTAAAGGTGATAACCACCTGAAAGTAAATGAAAGCAAAGAAAAGAGAAAAATAGATTTAAAAAAATGAAAAGGAAAAGACAAAAAAAAAGTATTATTTGTTGCTGATGTAACGGGTGTGTCCAATGTTCTGCTCTTTCCCAAGTCCACACCCGTGAATCTTCTGCGTGTACTTCTACGTTGTTTTATGCGGTGATAAATAAGAGGCCTGGACCACAACAGTTGCTGGTAGTGCTTTAATGTTGGGTGAAAATTTGCCAGCCTTTCTCTGCTCAAATTAAACAAAAGTTTGCTGTAACATGCAGCTTGTCTCTCACAGGTTGGTCACCAGTCTCCTGTTAGCAAGCACATGAAGAGTCCCAGCAGCTAAATGATACATGTGACTAACTTACAGGAAAACATACAAACTGCACGTTTACAAATTTAAACACCATTTACAATCATAAACATAGGATTTTTATATTCAGAACAACGAAATGCCCACTTAACGACTAATAGAAAAATGTGCCATACCTCCTCTCAGACAGCAAAGTGCGGACTGAGAGCTCAGAATGGTACAGTGCTAAGATGGCGGTCCAGGCGGTCTCGCTCTTCTAAGCTCGCATCCAACTGCCCCGAAATTTACTTCTTAAACCAACATCAAACTGTCAAGTAGACTGAAAACGTACGTCCTTGGTTGAATATATTCTTATCGTGTAAATTACAGAATTTGTTCAAAAACTTGAACAAAACAAGACATTTCGAGCGGAAAATCTGGCACTAAAGTAGCGTTAGCCTCAAATCAAGCTAACCCGGCTGACCATAACTACGCATCGATGGAAACATCTGTCAGCGGCTCTGATAAGAGGAAAAACCCTCCTGTTGCCCCAACCAAGCCTTCAGCTCCACCTAACAAGATTGAAACTGCCCAGTCAAACGAGAAACCTGGTCGAAGCGATTGAAAAGTTGACCGCCAGAATTGACACGTTTGGGGAGCAGTTGACCAAAACATCCACAATGGTAGCGAGCGTTGCTAAGCTGGTAGAAATCAACGCCGCTGACATCAAGGAGTGCAAAACCAAGTTAAAAGACATTGAGAACTCAATGCCTCAACTTGTCAAAGAAAATAAAGACCAAAAACAAAGTGACAGAATTGGAGAGGTACAAGAGGCACTGGAACCTCAAAATACAAGGCCTGAAAGAAAAAGACAACGAACGGATTCATGATGAGATCATCTGCATCCTGTCAGAAATCGCACCGCAGTGGGCTTCAACAATGTGTACAGTTGTCGACAGTGTTCACCGACTTGGCAAACGAGAAGAAGGAAGAAGCCGCCAAGTTATTATCCAGTTTGTCATGAGGTTTCACCGTGATGAGATCTGGAGGCTCACCAAAAACTCCAAATTCTGCAAAAATGCCGGGATCCGCTTCAAAGAGGACTTTTGCAAAGTCGATAGGGAGGCTCGCGCCGCAGCATGGCCAAAGATGGAGGAAGCACGAGCAGCCGGGAAGAGCATCTACTACAAAGGCCCTTTTGGTTACATTGATGGGAGAAGAGTTTTCGTAAACACCTGAGGATCCCAATCACAACTCTGGTGATATTTCAAATAAAGCCTTACATACAAATATAGTTTATTTCTGATATTATAATCAAAGGGGACATAACATAAATGGAAGATAAAAAGACAATTTTGTTTTAAGTCCCCATGAATGTGTTCTGTTGTAAGGCGTAAGTCTGTTTTTGGTTAAATTAAGGTTCATATCCTTTTTAAAGGGGAATATACAGCTCACAAGTAACTTTGTTTACATTTGATGTTCGCACCTACATTCCTACCTCCTTTTTACCAGGTAGATTGTTATATAAAAAAAAAAACATTTATTACTGTAACTTGATATTTGCACTATTCAATATTAAGAAGTGTTATAATATCTATAGAATATTCTGTTGATGTTGGTTGAAAAGCCTACTGTTAACGTTAGTCAGGGGCACAGGGCACTTAGTTTACAACTAACTAAAACCTTTTTATTTTATTTTAGTCTTAACCTTTGATGTCTTCCCTATCACTCAATGCTAGGGGTCTGAGAGACTCTATAAAACGAAAAGCTACATTCTTGTTCTAAAAAATTTAAAATCTTATCTACTTCAGGAAACTCACAGCAACAACACAGATGAAACATTTTGGTCTAACCAGTGGGGAGACAAAATATACTTTAGTCATGGCACAAATAGGTCAGCAGGGGTCGCCATACTCCTGAATAACCTTCCTGGGAAAGTAATTGCCACTAAAAAAGATTCTTTAGGTCATTGGATAATTTGTATTTTTGAGGTGAATGAAAGATTTGTGATTTTAGGTAACATATAAGTTTACAATAGTCACAATCAAAACAAAAACTTAATAACATAATTGAGTGGTTTTAAGAGACTTGTCTTGAAGGTACTTAAACTGTGATATTATTTTTGGAGAAGATTATAATATGGTAATGGACGAATGGCTCGATCGACGTCCTTTAAGGGTTCAAAGTCATACTCGCAACTCCGTTTTAACTGATATTTGTAATGAGTTTAATCTGAGTGATGTATGGTGCACTTTACACCAAGATATTCAAATGTTTACTTTGTTCAAACCAGACAGTACCATTAAATCTAGCTTAGATTATTGGCTCGTATCAGAAATTGTAAATGGCATAGAACTCAATTCTACAATTTCTGCTGCACCACTTACAGATCATTGTATTATTAAACTTATAAATAAATAAATGTACTAAATTACTAATAAATATGCATAATAAATATGCCTACATAAATGTTAACTTATACTAGAAGCTAATTTTATCTTTTTTTCTATGTGAATCTCCTTTCAATAAACGACGATCACGTCTTCTAAGCGTTTGAACGTCTTTTTTGGTCATTGACAGATCAACAAATCCGCCTCTTTGAAATTCCCGCGAGCTGCTCGACACCTTCATGGTGACGTAACGAGGCCTCGTTTGGTCTATCACATGACTTTTGGCATGGTGAATCCTGCTCAGAGACAATGCTCGAAACACTTCCGTGTCACATGCTCGACACTTGCTTGAGCAGACCGCTCGAGCATAACATCCCTATCTGTAAATCCTTTGAATACAAGCAAAGCAGAGATTTTGTGGTTTAAATCAGGATTTGGTGGAACATAAGAAATAATACATTTGTTACACTGACAGACATTTATTAGCAGTTTATCCACAATATGTATTCTATTGTGAGTGTGCTAGCCATTTTCACTTTTCAAAATAATCTGAGGACTTCCACTATGTAGATGTCATCTTTTCTGCCACCTCACTAGCATGGCTACGTGTACATCTGAACTAATGTTTGTAGGAATGCTGAGTAGAAAAGACACAGTAAGGCTTTGTTTTGTCTCTTTTTTATATTTATTTTTTTTGGTTTCTGTCATCAAAACAGACTCATGGTAAAATTCCAATAGAGACAACTGAAATTTTTCCATCAGTACTAGTACTCCTATATAAACTGGGCATTCTTAATACTTTATCTAGACAAACATGTTGGACTCCATTACATTTTTGACTCCTTGAAGAATATTCTGAAACGTGCCTTATCTTTTCACATCATTGTGACTGTCTTATGAAAACAAATCTGCTTTAAAAATAACCTTGGAATTTTCTTGATTTTCAGTTTGCACAGTAAGTCATCAATGAGTATGGCTTTATTCTTTGTAAATCCAAAATGTTTTAATTTTCAACCATACAAGCCCTGACAGATCATTTACAAAGGTGATTGCAAACGTATTTAGTTTGTTGGACAAAGTATTTTTCTATAAAACTTCATCAGAAAACAAACACATTAAATTAGGCATTTCCCATGAGTGTGTTTTACTGTGAGAAAGGATGAAAAAGTATGTTTATTTTAAGACAAGGAGCATAGCTCAGAGAGATGTTTGTAAAAGTTAAGATATATATATTTGCTGAAGGAGCATGTAGATAGAAAGATAGCAATTGGGATGATGGGCAACAAAGATAAACCTACACCCACAATGAAGCTTGAGTAGCTGTAGATTAAGGGCCCACAGGGCTGAATCTGTATGAGTGTGAGAGAAATGGTGGGTACAGGTTAGCAGAAAATCCTCAATGGCTCAATTACACTGCCTTGTATGACCTGAGGGGACTGTTTGAGAGGTCTATTAGCTCATAGTCAGGGTAGCAATGCTGCCATTGGGACCTTTAACACACACCAGAGTGCTTGAACATACCTACACACAGAAGTGTTCACATATACATAACCACACTCACACGCACACACACACACACACACATGGATCATGGAAAGATTAAAGGTTTCTGCTGAGTTGAGCATGTTTAACGGTGCTCATCTGCACACATCTCTGGCGAATTGGCCCAGTTTTTGAATGTCTCACATTGTAACGTTTAATATGGGACTAGTTGTGTTGTCATAATTACTATCTATACTGAATGTTGCATGGTGAGTTTAAGCAAGTTTAAGCATTTTACAAGTGAGCATTAATTTAAACATTAGAAGCAATGTCTTCTAATGCCTGTTGTTCAAAGAAGCATCTCAAATAAGTTTTTCAGATTGAATTTAAGGATCCCTTCACTGTAAAGTCATTATTTAACAAAATCAGTTTCTGTTTAACTCTGACAAATCTGTGAACCCTAACATACTCATGACCACAGTTTCATGACAGACCTGGAAAACCTAAGTGTCTAATTCTGGTGAGAATACTGAATAAGTTATGATTATGGTGAATACAGAACATCATGGGAGAAAGCAAGAACAAAAGAGAGTCATAATACATAGAATTTTACTAAAGGGGGATAGCTCAGAGAAGAGATTTTTTTTTTAAAAAGGTAACAAATTAGCACTCTTCAGAAGATGCCAAAGCCAGAGTGTGCATGTTTCTGTGTGGATGTGTGTTTGACAACATTAATCATTAATATACTTAATTATATAATAGCTAATCTGGACAGTAAATTACAAGTTTCCATCTCCAATTTTTTTAATGCTCATGAAACCTAAGTGGAGTCATCTAACCATTTCTTAAGATTCGTATGAAACATTATGACTCATGTTTGGTTTACCAGCACATACTTTACAAGACATGTTTAAAAAGTCAGCAGTCGTCAGTCATTAGCAAGTCATTAGAATATGAAGCTTTCTGGAGTTTCCTATTAACAAGGGAAAACTGGGAAATACTATACTATACTATAGTCATTTGGCAGACGCTTTTATCCAAAGCGACTTATATGTGATTTTAAACCATTTTAACCATAGCTATTATAACCTAACATGCATGTCTTGTGCATGAAATAAAATAATAATAATACATTAGCTTGGCAAATTGTCTTCAAGAGTATACTGAAATTGTTGATAGTCAAAAGATAAGGAAACTATAGAGAAAGAAACCGTTTGTCCTCCACCCTCAGTCCAACCATTGCCTTGACTTGCATTCGTACATAACATGTTATGAGACGAGCTTAGCTTTCTTACTAGCAGACATATGCATGCAGAAAGCACATATGACCTAACTCTGGGATTATCATCAAATACAATCAAATTGAACTTTGTTCAGCAGTTTTTTTTATACTGCAAAGTGCTTTACAGATCTTAAAAAGCTCCATGTTGATGTATATTATATATAAATTATATTAATGTATAGATACAAATTAATTTTGCATGCCAATGACGGCACTTTAACTTACATCAACTAACCACGCCTTCTGATTCTAAAGCTAAAATTACGATGGATCTTTGAAATTGGTTACAGAATTTAAATACCGGTAAACATGCATCAACAGGGATGATTTTCCTACATAGGTAGAAACTACTAACAAATTCCAGAGTAGCATACATTCTGTTAGCAAATATGCAAAAGTCCCTTCAAAAACCAAAGTGATTAAACAAAGAGTTTCTTACTGTCATAAAGTGATGCCACCAGGCCATAGGACATACACTCGTGAACTTCCTAACTTGGGGCTTTGGGATGGACTGTGGACCTCTGAGTTGTGTGTTTGTGGTACTACCATGTTCTGTCTTGTAGTACATTCAAGTCTATATCATCTTTAGAAAGAATATAACTGGCCTTTTCATGCATATTTTACATGCAGTGAACACAATAAATGGTTCCACAGAGCTGCCTTTCTTTAAAACATGCAAGTTGCATAAAGCATTTAGGTGAAGCAACAGCAGGGAAACAAATAAATTGTTTGGCAGGGTGAACAGGAATGAAAAAGAATGAAGTTTTATGAAAAATACATGCTGCAATTCTTTAGAAAAACAAACCATTTTGCTCATATCTTTATTTTTCATCTTCAACTTTTTCTTTTTGAAAATTGCCTTTTGACTCAAACAAAGAATTCTTCCAAACATACATTGATTTAAAATAAATAGTACTAAACTTGGACTTCCTTCATCTCTGCTTTGCTCTTTTGTTCCTATACATTGTTCTCCAGTTACCTGTGCATCAAACAAACTTTCATTTTAGGGTGCTTGGGGAAAAGCATGTAGACAGTAAGAATGAGAAATATATGGGGATTAAATGGAATTAAACACAACAGGGGAATGAGGTGCATATATGGGAGAGACTGAAGAAGACCAAGAAAATTAACTAGAACATAAACAAGTATTTCACCCCAGCTTCTTCCTCTGTTTCATATATAAAAATGATGGTTCCATTCCCCATACAAAACCCCATAGGCAATTTAAAAGAAAGTAGGCCAAAATGAAATATGGCTGCAATATAAAAAACAGCACGTCATACACACAGCAGCCTGACAGTATCCTTTTGTGTGTTCACATAAGCAAGTGAGAAAGAGAGCGTGCGTTTCGGGTAGGTATGGATGCAATGGGACACTAAGTGGGTTGCAAGACAGTTAAGTGTTTTATTAAGATTGAATGCGAAGTAGGATTTCAAATTAAATTTTACACCATCCAAATGGCTACATAATCTATCATCCCCTCTCTTCCCCATTTTCTCCCTATCACCTCAATGCCCACACAGACACAAGTTACCCTGTAGTCACACATTCACAGTTCCCTAACCTTTCAGCCACCAGCATGCTGTAGCATAAACAAACTAAATCCTGATAATCTGTGAAACAGCCCTGATGAATATGCTGGCTTACACTATAAGAGTGAACCCTGACCCAAATATGGATGTGGACATTAGAGATGAATGTGATCTATTAGTAAAGTGATGCTGTTGCTTAACATCTACTAAATAAGTTAGTGTTTTGACCAGAAAAGAGGACATGACAGCCTCAAATTAAAGTGGGAGATTACATTATAACCAGATTTGGTACATAAAGCTTAACAGGAAACTTAAAAACCATGCTTCCAATTATATACATTGATTTACAAATTCATTAGGCAAGTTCAACCAGTTGGAAAATCCAGTGTTGTGGAAATGGCCCAATCACTAGCTTCCATTTTGGCAATATAATTAAAGTTACATGTGTAATTAAATTTACTTGCACAGCTTTTTTTCCCCAAAGGGGTAAAGCTCAACCCATTTTCTAACCTGATAAGATGACAATACTAGCATGTTACTAACAAGACCATTTAACCAGATTAGACGTAATCTAATTTAAAGTCTTCCTATTTTTTGTAGTAATCTTTATTTTCTTAACACATACATTTTAAGTGTTGTTGTCAAATACACAGTACACTAAGTACACATCTCAGCCTGTATTTATCTCTATATCTACAATTACTCAGTTATTCACCAGTCAAAGTAAACGTAGATTTTTTCCATATTATTCTCTTCTCCATACAATGTAATAAATATTTTTCTGTTTTTTTTTCTTTATAAGTCCACAGTGGCTGTTTTAGTCAAGTATCCTGCTGACTACTTTCATGCCACGTGGTTAGGTAATGATCTACTTTGCAGGCCAGGGACGCATTACTACAAGATAAATCCAGTTCTTTATTGGGAAATTATCTTATTTCATTCATTGTTTCATAACTATATTTGAGCTATTGGGTGTACTGAACATTAAAATAACACTATTTACTATATAACTAAAATAATATAATAGTTACAGGTTTAAGATTGCAGGGAAGTTGTGTCGTTTAAACATCAACACAACAATTTAAACCACTGACAGACTTAAATTGTTTTCAAAAAATGTAGTGACTATGTAACACATCTCCACCAGCTCCATATTTTCTGTTTCTGGTCTGGACTGTACCTGCCTGCAGTGCTAAAAGACTCAGTGTGACGTCTGTTTGCGCTATGCAGGGATTGTCATCATAACATCATCACCTCTGCTTCTGTGTTAAGATTATTTTCTCTGTCGTTTGCAAAGGTTGGTGGTTTTCACATACACATCTGCACATCTTTGCTGTTTATGGGGCTCAAACATTTCCGTCATCGCTGCGTCTCAAGAGTGGACAGAGAGTAGTGAGGGAACAGCGCTGCTCCAGCAATAAGTTCCCATCCTGAAAGTTCAATTATATGTTGTATAAATGTCGGTATAGGCGCACAAGTGTTATGTGGCCTTCCAGGAATCCTGCTGAACTTCTCTATAGCCACTCATTGCCTCCATCCCACTGCCTGTCAGCCTGTAATAGTGTTGCTCTAATTGTCCTGAAAGGTAGTGACAGCACATAGCAAGTGAGGACAAAGTCACAGTGAAGAAGATATAAACATTTGTAAATGTTATATATACACTACAGTAGTTTTTTTTTTGCTGATATTAGCATTAAATAACAATGTTGTTTGTTTTTTTACTGTATACTTTAATTTGCTGCAAAGCGTACAATATAGCTTCATATATA
>JBAMHV010000009.1:20041231-20057608 GCA_037177535.1 Pseudomugil gertrudae
ACTCCTCCACGTAACTGAACTACAAAACGTAAGAGTTTTATAAAAGGCACGTAACTGAACGTAACAAAGATATTAAATATACAGATGCCCCACACCGATTAAAATGTAGTTATTGCCTTTTATCAAAAAAGGCATAACAATGACTTTTGTGTTAACAATTGCTTCCTCTTCTTTTTCAGTCCCCCCAAATGCAACAGAACAAGTTAGCACTCAGTTTCCAGTGAAAACATTTGTTAAACATGCTATTGTTCTTCTCCCTTCTTCACTTTGAGTATAAACTTGAAATGTCGAAATGACGAGAAAAAAGTCGGAATACAGTTTCAAGAATAAAAGTCAAAACGACAAGAATAAGGTCGAAAAACTGTTTCAAGAATAAAGTCGAAATTACAAGAATACAGTCAAAGAACAGTTTAGAGAATAAAGTAAAAGAAATCAAATTGAAAACTATTTGCGTGTTTAGCTAACAATACCCGATCAAGTTAATTAGCACACTGTTACCACAGTCATGAATCTAATAGTGTAAACGATTTATTGTTCAGTAAGTTGTTTCTACTGTTTTATTTTGACCATACTGTAAGTCGGCGATTTGGGGTTGTGGGAAAAACAGGCTTCTGACCACAGTTTGTTTCTGACAGAGTCTGATGAAAAAAGACAGCAGTTGTGCCAGTTCTGCTGAATCTCTCCAAGTTTTTATTTTATATGTAATATATGCAATAGGAGATAAAAACGACAGAATTTACTAAAACTGCATCATGAACTTAATTTCACATTAAGAAGCTGCTCAGACGTAGACCTATTTAGTATGTGATTGCCCTATTTTTTTTACTTTATTTTCATTTTGACTTTATTCATGACATTTCAAGTTTATTATCAAAGTTATGAAGGTAGAAAAAAAAAGCTTCCGCAAAATTTTTTTCAGTGTGGCCTTAATACTCCAACGTAGTTAAAAAAGGATTATACTAGATAAATAAAAAAAGGAAAAAAAGAATTTGTGTGAGCTGCAGGGAAAAAAAAACAAATTCACTTTTAGATCCAAACCCATTTTACTGCATTTATTTTTACTTAAATAATAGTGCTACTACTCCCAGAAAATAATATACAGTGTAATGTACTTTATAAATAAAGTTGAATTGAATTGCCCCTCTCTTTTCAGAATGGAGAAGAAACATAGACTTTTTAGTTTTTTTCATAAATGACAGAAAATAAGCATTACACATACTTTTTAAATAATATAACTTTAATTCATCAATGACAGATCCAGGTCTTTAGAGCTCCAAATAACATTTAATATCTCGCATTAAAACCTCTCATTAACATTTAAGTTTACAGATCTCTGGTGGGCTAGTGGTTAAATAATAGAAAAATATCATCTCAGTTTTTTGTAGCAAATAAAAAAAAGACCAAACTTTGAATTAGCTTTCATTGGCTTTTGAGAAGATATCTGCATTTTCAGTAAAGCATAGTTTAAACAGGTTTATGCATTTCTGTGTAGCCACATTTATCTTTCTTCTTTTCATTATTACAGCTGGAGCTCATATGTACCAAACAGGCACATATATGATAAAACATACTAAAGAAAAAAAAAAAATCTTTACCATGATCCCGGCTTTGCCGCTGCCTGAATCCAGATTTCTGTATGCGTCTGAAGTTGTATGAATATGTGAATTATGTTAAAAAGGACAGATTAGCTGAGGTGATCATATTAGTGAATTACATTAAGGAGGTTCAGTATGGGACCAGCCTTCTCCAGGTAAAAGGAGCAAAATAAGAAGAGGTTTTAAAAGAAACAGGGAAGAAGCAGCTTTCTCCTCGACAAGTAATTCAAATGTACAGCCTAAATTAGCCTAAAACATTTTTTTTTCTATTGGGTTTTCCTAGACAGTATTGCTCATTAGCACAGGCAACACATTATTAGGTCCTGCTAAAACGCACCAGTTCTGTTGCTACAGAAGTGGAGGTCTAAATGGTTTAAATGCTATTTTTATTCAAAGTAAATGTCGCTCATAAAGTCAGTCAACTGTGTTTTGTTGACTTTATTGCAACAGCCAGTAAAATTTGGATAATTTGCATTAGTGTTGTCAAGGCTTCTTTATTTAGGGTAGCTGTCATTGTTCAATATGTGTCTAAAAAGCTGAAAGGCTATGATTCATTTTAAGATGATAATATACAATTTAACTGTTGGATGAGAGCAATTCTTACACTATGTCCCTTCAAATATAGCCTGATTTATTGTAAATTAACACATATCATTTACAAGATAAGCTGCATTTTAAATGAAATCATGCATATGGCTAGCAAATTTTTTAAGGGGTTACTCATAGTTTGGTTACCAATCATTCAGCAACTGCATGAATGGTTCTTGTGGAATCTGTTGGCCACCTTGGGTTTAAATTTTTTATTTCAGTAAAGAGACTGAGGACGAGAGGTGCTTATTTATTGTTTATTTATTCATTAGCTTGACAGCCTGTGACAGGTTTTTATTTGTTTCAAGGAACTTAAGGCTATCTCTGACAGGTTCGGTGTGCTGAATAGGAAAGATATCCTGAAACTGTGTTGGCAGTCTGGCCATGACAGTATGTCTTTGGACAGGACAAAAACTCTTGTTTTATTTATTAATTTATTCATTTATGCTGGTAGGTTTTTCTAAAGTTATTTGATAGTAATAACAAGCCAGTTTAAGGAGCTCCATAATTCAATACAGATTATGAATTTCACATTCTAATGCTACAAATGTGGAGATTCAACACTCAGGATTCATATGCTAATTATGTGTTAACATCTATAAAACAATACTTCATTTTAATCATATGCAAGTCTATATGATGATATGTTCATCGTTCCCAGTAGCCTTTTAAATTCATACTGAAAATAGCTGGTGTCAACCTTTAAATATTTTTAAACTCATCAATCTTATTGTAAAAAAATACTGAATTTGCTACTTATACCATTTTAATTAAATGTTGCTTTTTTGAACTCTTACAGTGTTAGATGCACTCTTACAATAGTGTTTCAGAATCTGCCATAAAGCAGATTCAGTGTGTTCGATCCTTACCCTGACATTTCATAATCTACATATTATGGGTTACAATGAAAAGTCCATTTTTAAAAAATTCAGAGCAGGAAAGTTGTTAACCATTCCTCTGTATTAAATAATTAAAAAGAAAAAAGCCTGCCTCACATGTATTGGTTTTCAAATACAAAAGGAGCTATTTGATTCCAAAAGGCTGTAATTCAACATAACGGTTCTTATAGATAATCTCTTTCTAGAAATGTATCCTCAACTCATTAGAGCCACAAATGGACAAGAGTGAAGCAACACTTATATTTTGTCTTAATCCTCTTCCACTATGGGTTACAGCATAGAAAATGACAAGAATAGAACACACAGATCCTGTTAGATTTATCCAACAGGAAATTGTGAAGACACACATCCCTAATTTCATCATAGATGACAATGTCTCAGAAAACTTAACTTTCCTTCAGAAACTAGTGCAAATTACTTTAAGGTCATGGTGTTCAAGCTGGTATCAACATATGTAAGTAGCACTGTGGCCTCACAGCAAGAAGGTTGCCGGTTCGATCCCCGGTGTGAGCAGGGCTCCAACCGGGATCCTTTCTGTGTGGAGTTTGCATGTTCTCCCCGTGTAAGCGTGGGTTTTTCTCCAGGTACTCCGGCTTCCTCCCACAGTCCAAAGACATGCCCCTCGGGGATAGGCTGATTGGAGACTCTAAATTGTCCATAGAAGTGTGTGTGAGCATGGTTGTCTGTCTATCTGTGTTGGCCCTGAATAGACTGGCGACCTGTCCAGGGTGTACCCTGCCTCTCGCCCGTTGACAGCTGGGATTTGCTCCAGCCCCCTCCCGCGACCCCGCTCTGGGATGAAGCGGTAGAAAATGGACGGATGGATGGATGGATGGATATTTAAAGTTAGAAAATCTGCAAACATTGTTGAAACATTTCTAATAGTTTCTAAACAATATCATTCTTTGTCCATCCGTCCATCTATTTTCTACCGCTTTTCCCTGAACGTGGTTGCTGGAGCCAATCCCAGCTGACATCAGGCGAGAGGCGGGGTACACTCTGGACAGGTCGCCAGTCCATCACAGGATCATTCTTTGTCTTTCTGGCAAAAAATATTGAACATTCTTTATACAAGAATTATACAGTATGATTAAAGTTCTGGTTAAAAAAAATAGAGTGGCTGCAGATAAAATGGGCAATGTTATACAAAGAGAATTGCCATGCTACTTCCCTGGCCCTGTCAAGAATGATATGGGCAGGTGCTGCGGCTGACACATGGCTGAGGCTGTTGACTGACATCTACACATGGTGAGTCAGACCTACAATGATAGTCACCACACTCTGTATTAGACTGGCAGTATAGTAAGATGTAGAGATTGGATGAGCATTCCATTTGTTCCAGTCTACACTGCTGGCTGAAACAACAACTTGTGGAAACTTGCAGACTTAGAGTTGTTCTGATTATTAACCACAAAAAAACATTTGTTTATACATGCTACATTTTTGTCATTGTTATTAGCTACATTGTCAATATTGTCCAATTACACATGCCATCAATACAAACACAAAAGCGTTTTCCACTGCTTTTCAGGGATTGGGACCAGGGGGAGCAGTCTAAGGAGGGAAGCCCAGATTTCCCTTTCCCCAGCAAGATTTTGCAGGTCGTTGGGTAGATCCCGCGGTGTTTCCAGGTCAGCCAAGTGACATACCCAAGAGTGCCCTGCCCCCTCCCACAGGGACATGCCCTGAATACCTCTCCAGGACATCCAGGAGGCATCCTAACCAGATGTCTGAGCCACCTCATCTGGCTCCACTCGATGTGAAAATGCAGTGGTCCTACCTTGAGCCCCTTACAAATGACCTATCTTCTCACCCAATCTCTAAGTAAGACATCAGCCACCCTGCAGAAAACTAATTTTGATAGCTTGTATTCACAATCTTGTTCTTTTGGTCACTATACACAGCTCATGACCATAGGTGAGGATAGGAACATAGATCAACCGGTAAGTGAAGAACTTTGTCTTCTGGCTCAGCTCTTTTTTTTTACTGCATTACTATGTTGCACTGCTTGTCGGTTTAACGCTTCATTTTCCCTCACTCATGAACAAGATCCCAAATTACTTGAACTCCTCCACTTGGAGCAAGACCTCATCACCAACCCAGAGAGGACACTCCACCCACACACTCCACTCACCAAACTGGATCCCCTAAACACCTTGGCTCTGCCTAAAATGTTTTCCATAAACAATGTGAACAGAATCAATGATAAAGGGCAGCTTTGGGGGAGTTCAGTCCTCACTGGAAACAAATCAGACTGGTACCCTAAACTCCAAAACCCCCCACAGCAGTCTCCCAAGGGACACAGTCAAATGTCTTCTTTAAGTACACAACATAAATGTAGACTTGTTGGGTAAACTCTCATGCCTCTTCTAGGACCCTGAAGAGAGGATAGAGCTAGTCTACTGTTCCACAACCAGGACAAAAACCACATCGCTGCTACTAAATCAGATGTTCAAATATCTGACTCCTCTCCAGGGCCCCTGAATTGGCTATTCCGGGGAGGCTGAGGAGTGTGATCCCCCTGCAGTTGGAGCAAACCCTCTTTAAAGAGGGGGACCACCAGTTAACAGAGCACTGCTTCCCCTTCCTTGGTCACCAGATGGTGGACCAGACTCTCCTCAAAGTCATCCAAAAGTTGTTCTCCATGGCCTCACCAAAATCTTCCTATGCCCAAGTTTTTGCTACAGCAACCACTAAAACTATATTCCACTTATCTGCACCCATCAGCTGCCTTAGAGTCTCACAGGCCAAAAACACCCCAGAAGGAGTCCTTCTTCAGCCTGACAGCAGTTGACCTGACACCACTGTGACAGGCATCAACAAATTTCAGGCCACAGGTCCTGCTGGCCGCTTCAACAATAGAGGCACAGAAATAGATCCACTCAGACTCAATATTCTCTGCCTGACTCAGTACATGGTTAAAAGTTTGTTGGAGGTGTGAGTTGAAGCTCTCTCTGACATGGAACTCTGCCAGATGTTCCCAGCAGATCCTGACATGTTTCAACCTACTAGACCTGACTGGCATTCTTTCCTACCACCTGAGCCTATTTGATAGCTATGCCCCCCTCTTTGCAAGAGTGGTTAAAAAGACATGCACCCACAGGTCTGATGATACTACAAAGTCTACAAAATTTAGAGTTTTCTATTGCCAGGTGCACATACAGTATGGACATTGTTATATTCAAACATTGTGTTTGTTACAAACAGTCTATGACAAACACAGAAGTCCAATAACAAAATATCACTGTGGTTCGGATCAGGAGGTGGGGCATTTTTCCTAATCCCACCCCTCCAGGTCTGACTGTCATCGCCCACGTGAGCACTGAAGTCCCCTAGCAAGAGGAGGAAATCCCCAGAAGGAGTTCCCGGAGGGAGCAATTTCCACCAGTCCTCCAAGGACTCTAGAAAAGATGGGTACTCTGATCTACCCTTCAGTGCATAAGAACAGTCAGGCCCAAAAAGGGAGGGAAACTACACTTTTGTCCACTGTTGTGAACCCCAGTGACGCTTGCCTTTGTGCCCCACCCCCAGCTCTGGCTCCAAAAAGGGGGCTGGGTCCAGGCAAAAAATCCCCTTTTTCATCATATTAGGAGTCTTTGAGTCCCACTTTGTTTGGTCCCTCCTCAAGACACCTGTTTGCCATGGGTGAGCCTAATGGGGGCATAAAGCCCCTGATAACAAAACTACTAGAATCTTCAGGACACACAAACCCCTCCACCATAATAAGGTGGTGACTCAAGGAGGGATATATTCTGCACATGAATGAATATATTTTAATCACGAACCCTAAACATGTTCTATAAATATAGCAACATGTGACCTATTTTGAAGATATTGTGATATTGTTATTTCAATAAAGTCATACAGTTATCTAAAATTAAACAAACAAATAAATTATTGCTGTTTTAAAAAAGAAAACTATTGAAACAGCTGTATTTATCTGAATAAAATATTTCCAGACTCCGGTACAGGTAAATTAAAGTACTTACAGTATAAACTATGCAACACATTGGTGATAGCACTATTAGCTTGCAGCCAAGTTTCTGTTTCAGATTTTGGCTGGGGCCACGGTGTTTGGAATTTCCATCTTCTTTCTATGTCTGTGTGTGAATTTTGTCCTGGTTCCTCACCATATTCCCGTATTCGAAAAAAAAAAACATACTCATGATCCATCAATTAACCAAGCATTTCAATGTCATACATACATACATACATATATGTGATGATGATGAGCTGCATGTACAATTATTAAATGGAAATATAATAATCTCCAGAAACACAGGTGTGGGGAAGGTGTAATGAAAACTAAAAATTTTGGTATCAGCTGGGATGATGAACAACAAAACATGATTAAACTATTGAAAAAAAAACATTTAGTTTGTTTTCATACAGTTTGACTTTGTGAGTGTCATCTAAATTTTCTGTACACCTCATGATCTCACTCCTTTGAGACACACTAATTTCTTGTTTAAAGGTCAAGGAGAGTCATAGTCACAGTCTGTTTTGCTGATGTCAAGTCAAAGTTTCCATTGAGGCGGCTGTTAAAGACATCCAGGATAATTTTACGTGATCAAATTAAGGGCTTATGGGCTCATGCATTTTCCCCACACAAGTGAGTCTGCCACTCACATATGCAAATCATCATTGGGTGAAAGGAGTGAAAAGGCTTTGCATTTTAAGCAATGTAAGATGTGCAAACTTCATCTGAATGTGTTAAAGAAGGTCAAACAGTATTAATGTCCTTCCCTAAGTGTTAAAACAAGTTAATGAGGCAAATTGTGAAAACATTAGATAATATGCAATCCTATCTGGATCTGCCAAAGAACCATAAAAAGTAGAGTATCTGATTGTTGCACAAAAAACACTTTTAAAAGTATTTTTAAAAAGCTAAATAAATTAAAGTAAAAAAAAAGTCGGAGAGGCACCAAGTAGAAGGACTTTTTTGTGTACAAGTGTAGAAATGAACAGACAGAACTGTTGTAACATTGATAATAAAGACGCTGCGATCAGATTGGCCTTGTCATTAACACACATTTGCCTGACTTCACCTCACATGTGTAGAGCAGCATGCCCAAAAATACAGAAACACACAAGAAATTTACTTGTAAAATAATTTACTTTCTCACACGCTTGCATGTCAAGTATGCACATGCAACAGTCCACACAACTTGCAAATAATAAAATGAAAATCAGGCTGACAAAAGAGAGACTGACAATGTTCGATCTGATGAGCGCTCATGGTGAGAGGCTTTTTTGAGAACTGGAGTATTATCACACTACAGAGATTGCCAGTTGTCTATGTGAAAATGTGTACACACAAACGCTTGGCGACCTCTTACTAGGATAATATGGGTCACTGCTCCCTCAGTAATGACCTCAGTTCTGAGAAGTGTCAGGTGCAGAAGACAGAAAGACTGACAGCAGAGCAATGAGAAGGGATAAGAACCTGATGGGGTCAAGAAGCAGTGAAGGTAGTAAAAAAACTTTGGCCCTTTTTTCTCCTCATGTTCACTCTGGCAATTAATGATCTGTAACCACAATGCCACAGGTCTGACATGACATTCAGTAGCAGTCACACATTTGGACTAAGATCACCAAGTCACCCTATTTTAATATGAGGTATTTATCTGTCCCTTTAACAAAATATAAATAATAAATGAACATTTTTAGGGATATTTACTATTTATTACCATGTCATACATAAAAGCTATTATAGCGTAGTCTTCTGCTTTCTGATATTTGTTTAGAGGTAGATGACAAGAATCAGATTGTGTTCAAAGGGATTTTGACATTTTTTATCATTAATATTACCAGATGGGGTCCAACCAGTTTCTGTGTGGAGTTTGCATGTTCTGCCCATGTTTGTGTGGGTTCTCTCTGGGTACTCCGGCTTCCTCCCACAGTCCAAAGACATGCACCTTAGGGATAGGCTGATTGGTAATCTAAATTACCCATAGGAGGGAGTGTGTGTGCATGGTTGTGTATCTGTGTGTGTTGGTAATAGACATGTCAGCTAGGATTGGCTCAACGCAACCCTGTTCAGGGAATAAGTGCTAGATAATTGAGGTCTCCAAGACCCCTGAATAGACTTTCCCACGGAGGCTGGGGAGTGTGATCCCCCTGTTGTTGGAACAAACTTCGATCCCCCTTTATGAAGAGGGGGGCCACCCCCCCAGTCTGCCAATTTAGGGGCACTGTTCCAGATGTCCACACGATGCTGCAGAGGCATGTCAGCCAGGACAGCCCCACAGCATCCAGGGTTTTAAGAAACTCCAGGTGGATCTCATCCACCCCCGGGGCCCTGCCACCGAGGAGCTCTAACCACCTCAGCAACCTGAGCCCCAGAGATGGGAGAACCTGTCTCAGAATCTCCCAGCTCTGCTTTCTCATCATTTTTCTCAAGACATGTTTGTAGTATTGAGGAGGTCTTCAAAGTATGCGACCCACAACATCCTGGGTCGAGGTCATCCTTATCCCCATCCCCACTGTAGACAGTGTTGCTGTAGTACTGCTTTTCCCTCCTCAGTTGCCAGATAGTGAACCGGAATCTCCTTAAAGCCATCCGAAAGTCATTCTCCATGGCCTCACCAAAGTCCTCCCATGCCCGAGTTTTGGCCTTGTCGACCGCCAAAGCCGCATTCTGCTTAGCCTGTTGATACCTATCAGCTGTCTTCGGAGTCCCACAGGCTAGAAAGGTCTGATAAGACTCCTTCAGCTTGACAGTGTCACGAACGGGAGACCGGACCCAAAAATGATCAGAGACCCAGGAATGGATAAAGAAATAATATTTATTTACAAAAATATATTTAAGGAAGGATGATGATTCCTGTAGACGGATAGCCAGCGGAAGTGTTCCAGACAGGAAGTGGGCAGAGACGTAATCCAGAAAACAGGCAGGGGTCGTATTCCAAACGGCAGGCAGGATCAGACAGGGAACAGGCTGAGACGTAATCCAGAAAACGGGCAGGGGTCGTATTCCAAACGGCAGGCAGAATCAGACAGGGAACAGGCAGAGACGTAATCCAGAAAACAGGCAGGGGTCGTATTCCAAACGGCAGGCAGGGTCAGACAGGGAACAGGCTGAGACGTAATCCAGAAAACGGGCAGGGGTCGTATTCCAAACGGCAGGCAGAATCAGACAGGGAACAGGCAGAGACGTAATCCAGAAAACAGGCAGGGGTCGTATTCCAAACGGCAGGCAGAATCAGACAGGGAACAGGCTGAGACGTAATCCAGAAAACAGGCAGGGGTCGTATTCCAAACGGCAGGCAGAATCAGACAGGGAACAGGCTGAGACATAATCCAGAAAACAGGCAGGGGTCGTATTCCAAACGGCAGATAGGATTCAGACAGGTACGAGCTGGATGCGTGTAAGAGGTTAGTCAAAAACGATCTGGCAAACACCTGCTGTCACAGACTGCTTAAATGCAGCCAGTCACAGGTGGAGCAAATGAGCAATCATGTTCACAGGAGGAAGAGATCATTCAGGAGCGTAGGAATTCCACAAGCATATGACAGCATCCCTCACCGCTAGTCTCCACAAGTGAGTTCTGAGATTACTGCCACAACAGGCACCGACGACCTTACGGCCACAGCTCCAGCTGGCCACTTCAACAATAGAGGCACGCAACATAGTCCACTCGAACTCAATATTCCTCGCTTCACTCGGGACATGGTTGAAGCTTTGCCGGAGGTGGGAGTAGAATCTCTTTCTGACAGGGGACTCTGCCATAAACCATATTACTCAAAATTACAATTTCACTTGTGGTTAAGAATATTTATTTATAAGAATTTATACAATTGGTAACAACTTTAAAATGATCAGATTTTATATTCAAATTGTTATAAGTGTAACGGGGTGTTTTTTAATAGCCATATGCATCAATTTCTTCAATTGAAAACTGCACAATATGTTATGAGGAAAAATTTAAATGCATGAAGAAAAACATAGAGAGAGCGACAAACTAAATGCAGTTCTAGTTTCTCAAATTGCAGAGTGAAACATCAGAACTAAATGGTTTAAAAATGAAAGCAAAGCACCATGGGGTGGTACAGCAAAATGAATACTTTAGTGAGAGAACAGGTATTGGGCTAAGTTTGTCTCAAAATGAAGGGGCTAGTTGTAAAAATGAACTGCATGTAATTCAACAGTCTTTCATTCAAAAGCTGCAGTCTTGCATCACCATCCCATGAATTTGAAAATACTATTTATTGAGATACAGTATCAAACCCACAAAAACGTGTTTCATAACACATTAAATATGATTGAAAATGTCTGTTCTAATCCAAAGCACTTTCATAGGTGTTTCCTCTACAAAGGGTCATTTGCATGAGCATCATTGTTTTATTGTCCATGTGTAAGCATGTGATTAATACATTTGGAGGGAAACACTGTCTGTACATTCCCACATAACACGCATTGTCTGCACACCAAAATGTTTCACAATGTTTGCTGCTTGACTGTTTCTCCACACTCATTGTCAGTACTTCAATTGTTGCATTATTAATGGTTTCCCCCTGTCTGCTGATAAAGGCTTGATCAAGGTTTGCATCTCACTGTCCTGCCAGAGATGGATTCAGTTTCCAATAAAAATCTGCTGTCATTCTCAATATCCTGCTCAACAAGCAGACAGGGTGATGTGATTACAGGAGCCAAAAAAGTGTCAGAAAAAGTAAACTTTTGAAATACTTAATCACAAAGAGATGCAGGAAGCACAACTCATTTATCTATTAAATGAAAGCCTAAATGTATTTGATGACTTTAAATAAGATGTCTAGCTGAATTTGCTATGGTGGATTTTTGAGAACATGAATGTGCATAATATGTCTCATCCTGCTAACATCCAGTTCTAAAAATGAAATCAAAGTTTTGGAAGAATTTGTTACAAACAGGTAATGATAATTAATATGTTGTAAGAAAGCATTTCTAAACAGTTTTTTAAAGGCATTTAGACTACCTTGTTTTTTTATTTAGGTGAAACAGGATAGTATAATAGTTTAACAGACATGGGGGGCTGTCCAAAACCACAATTGGTTAATTTACTGTAAAACTAAATCAGCTTTCACCTGCTGCCTGATTGAATTGTGTTTCTGTTCAGTCCTTTTTCTGCGCTAAATCTTCCTCACATTTTACTCTTAACCATACAAATAAGATGAAATTCGCAGCATGGTTCCTAAGAAGAAAAGTTGTGTTATGTCAGGTATTTCATAAATGCCTGGCAAATACTGAAAACTAAATTTGTCCTTAAATTACAAAAAAATTTAATTAACATTTTGTGAAAGATTTTTTTTAATACATAAAGAGATTTGCTGTGGCTACCTAAAAATGGTTGTACAAAAGATCCATAAATAGTAAATCATTCAAATGTAGTAATAATAATAATAATAATAATAATAATAATAATAATAATAATAATAATAATAATAATAATAATGTGAATATTATTAATAATACCACTGTTGCTTTATTAATATGTGTTATTATTATTATTTTCTTTTAATAATAATAATTTTGCTCCATAAAATTAACTAATTATTGACACATTTAAGTAATTACTTGATGTCTATTTCTTTATTTTAATAATGACACTCAATTCTCCAATCCCCTGTTAGTTTACATATAAATATATATACAGTATTTTTTTTTTTTATGCTGTGCTAAGTCACTCTCAGGAGATTTACAAAGGATCAACAGAAAAAAAGTCAGAATTCTATAAGAAGTCTTTCTCAGAGAGCCGACATGCCCTTGAACCCCTTGATGTGTTATAACAGATCTCCATTCCGTGAAGGAATTATATGGTTCTTCTGAGGCAGACGAGGAAATTTTATTATCTCTCTGTTTTTTTATCTCTCTGTAATGCTGCTTCTGTTTGTTTTGCTGTGTGTGTTTAAATATAATTTTACGCACGTGGTTTGTGTACATGTAGAGTTTATTCTTAACAAATAGTAAGGAGGTCCTTTCTTTATTTAAAAGGCAAACTCGTATGAGTAAACTACATTTTCAAAACTAGTTAACAGTAAATCAAATATAATTGGAGCACCATAAATATTTGGAATACTTAGAAATGTACAAGGCTGCCAAATTACTATTACACTTTACTTATTGTCTGTTTGCAATGCCTCCCATGTTTTTTTTTTAAAGAAAATCTATAACCACCCAGCACCCAGGTTAAGGCAGGTCGGGCTCAACTTTTATCAACTGGCACTGCAAAGTAATTTCTATTCATATCAAAATACCATGAATCCTTTAGTTTTGGTAATGTGTGTGTGTGTGTGTTTGTGTGCAATGAAACTGTAACCAAATTAAAAAGTAACCTTTCTTAACTTATACAGAAAGACTCACATCACTACACAGCATTAAAAGTAGGAATCACGCTGCAGCTTGACACTTACAATAAATTTCCCTCCAACAGAGCCACAAATGGAACTTTAGAAGTGATCGGCGTTTTGCTGCCCAGTTGAAATAAATTAGAAAAGACCATAAATAATCATGTTCCATCTCAAAGGGTAATTATTGAGTAATGGTATGCTACTTTACTCCCTCCTAGCAAAACAGAGCTAAAGAAGGTGAATGGTGTGTGTTAGTGTAAGTGTGTGTTTGGAATGTGTTTCAGAGTGCAAATAGAGCCATGTTTTTAATGGAGGGTTTGACATAAAAAAGGGGACAGACAGACATTAAATGAGTAGTTATTTTAATAAACGTGCTGTGATAATAGGAACAGATGGGGAGAGAAGGAACCTCCAAGAAGATGATGGGATTGGAGAGCACCTCTCTTTTTCTGTAAACACAATGTGTTTATTATTTAGGATCCATATTTACATAAAAAAATGCCACTAAGACATCTTGGCATCTTTACTCAACAAAAGTGACAAAATTCATGAAAAATGCTTCTTTCTACTCTGATGATTCTTAGCTTGCCAACCTGCTACTACTTTTCCACTATGAGTTGTATACCAGTAAAGCATTGTAAGTACTAAATAGACTCAATAGAGTGCCCCTCAAAGTCTTGGTTTGTTTGTTTTTTTTATGTTCTTTTTTTCTGTGTTTTTAATATGTAAAACCATGATAATAAATGAACACACAACAGAGGGTCCTGACCGCCAGTCTGGACATTAGCTGCACCAGTGCAAGAAGATTGTCATGATCTGTGGAGCTGTGTCCTTGTTCTGTTGCCACATTAGTCTCTGGTCTTGTAACTTTGAGGCCTTGTTTCCTGTTTTTATTTTTTGTGTTAATTTTCTTGTGTTTTCAATTTACTTTACTTATCCCACAGGTAAATTGTAATTCTGAGGTGGTGAGGTTTCTTTTTTTAAAAGGATAATAATAATAAATGAAAAGATGATATTGCTATCCAGGGTGCAGTGATCCAAAATGATTTCTGGAACCTCGCATGGGACTTAACAGAGCCTTACACTGAACACACTGTGTTTGTACACAGTGTTGTGCAATTGATGTGAAATAGCTTCCATTAACTTCAGCAGCTTGTCCTCCTGAACAATCAACTCCAGCTGTTCCAGAGATACACTCAGCACACAACCAGGTTTCTTGATCAGTTTTGACTTTAAGTGGCAGACTTTGATGCTGCTGCCATGTCAGATAGCTGCAAAGTTAATTGCACTTTCCACAACAAAATCTTGGTGAAGACATTGAATAATCTTTTTTAAGAAGTAGAGTCTGATCTTATTTTTCCCAGGCATGTTTCCATTAGGCTACCCCTAGATTTCTGCAAAGCCTAATATTGGAACAGAAATCTGGTAGTGGAAATGCCTACATTTTGGAAAAAAAAAATATTTCAATTATTGCTCATGAGTTGATTTTTCATATTTGATATAAAGGTTTATCACAAAAGTGTAATGGAAAAACTTTTCTCCCATCTACATATCTTTGAATATGACATAGTATTTCATGTGACTGGTTAAGTTGGGGTGGTATGGAGTAAGTGAACGGGAGATGCAGAGTTTTACAATGACTTAGTAAGAGAATTCTGGGAGAATAAAAAGAGATGGCAATTTTCTGCAGCAAAACTAACATAGCTACAAAATGGTCACAAAACGGTTACATTACCACAATTTTTAGTAAAACCAAGTCAGCTGGATGAGGACTGTCGCTTAGGCTGTAAACACTGTTCAATGAAAACCCCTGCATTTTGAAATGAATTACAACTTTTCTAAACAAAAATTGTTTTTATTTTGTGAAAAAACTATAATTAAGTTATATGGCCTCTGCGTTGCATCTGTGTTAAACTCCAAGGTACTTGTTTTGCTCCTCCACCTCCATCTCTTCTTGAAGAATGTAAACAGTATTTTAACTCCTAATCCTTCTGAAGTCAAGAGTCATCTCTGTTGTTTAGTTTGTATTTCCAGATGTGGTGATTATTTCAATGCCATCTCATAAACTGACTGACCAGTTCTTTTCTTGTCTTAATAATGATGCTTTGCACATTTTGGGCCAAATCTACTAAGATCTCAATTTGCGTGTACTAATTAGCGTGTGGAGTCTAGAATTTAGAGTGTGGGGGGCGGGACCGTGGTTAGTTCTTGATTTACTATGATTGTTCACGCAAATTACAGTGCGTGCAAAGTGTCAAAGACACGCCTATTTAAATGAGGATTTAGTGTGTGTCATGGCGACTTTACATAACCGCATAACTTTACATAAGTATGAGTTTGATCCAATGGAATTAGAGGTGTTGGTGGAAGAAGCCAACAAATATTTAAAAGAGCTACAGCAAAGTAGTTTGATATGTTTTTGTGTAAATGTCATTTAATGTGTATATGATTTAGGAACAGACAGATTATATTTTTTACCCAATAAATCTTGATTTGCTTAACTTAGAAATGTCCTACAGTTCATTAGGTCGCTCTATGTTCATCTGCAGTCATTTTTAATCAAGGTGTCTTTCTTGATTTATAAATGCAAATTGAAAATATAAATAATTTCATGAAGAGACTATGAATGAGTCTGTTGCGTCTCTGCACCCCTGCTGCATACCTGGGGGTGGGTCACCGTTCTCATCCCACCTGGCATCATGCTCCAGCCCATGTTGCTTGGCAATGTTATGCAGCAGGTGACAATCTGAGCGACTTTTTCCGGCCTGTACAGCAGTGCTCCTCCCGTCTGATCCAAACAACAGAACCTGATCTTCAGGATTCCGACGGTGCGCACCACAATATTCCGTGTGCGGATATGGGCATCGTTGTACCTGGTCTCTCTCTCCGTCAGTGGTCTGGTTGAGAACAGGTGTCAGGAGGAGGGGTGTAGGGGGTATGCACTGTCACCTTAAAACATATGAATC
>JBAMHV010000009.1:20074781-20094091 GCA_037177535.1 Pseudomugil gertrudae
TATTGTTTTAATGTTCTGTAAAGCACTTTGAATTACCATGTGTTGAATTGTGCTATACAAATAAATTTGCCTTGCCTAAAGGAAATGTGTATAAGGAAATGTTTGTATGCACTGTAATGGAATAGCTGACAATGTCCAGACCCCCACTTAAAGACTTCTGCAACTTTGTAAAATTTGCTTTGAAGAAAGTGCAAATATCCCGAGAATTGAATACATTTGTCTGTCTGTCTGTCTGTCTGTCTGTCTGTCTGTCTGTCTATCTACTTAACCATTTTGGGATATTATGTACTATTACTATCATTTATTTACATACCACCCCCACCCACCTAATATCTATTTAAATTATGGACTTGAAAAAAACCTACAGCAACAACAGAAAAAATTATAAATGACAAATGGTGTAATTACATGTGCAAGCCACTATAGAGGTCTTAAAGAACCAGTTGATGCCCATGGGACAAATATAAACTTTATATTTGCAATAATTAGACACTAAATAAAAAATGAGCTGCAGTAAAATTAGAGATTAAAATTTGCATTACAAAAGCCCCAGAAGTTTAGACTCATTTTAAATCATTTGAGTTATCTCTGATGAATAAATGTCACTCCAAACATGACTTTAGTTTATTTGCCTGATTTGACTATCCACTTCCACAGCTCACATCTTCATCTGTGATGTGTCACTATCTTGGTCCAACTGACAGAAACTGGCCAAAACTCAAAACTAATCCTGTCTTATGTCAGAAAGATGACCCAGTTCTTCTTGTTTTCGAGTTCATTCTCTCCATCAAAAAACGGGATGAGGGGAAAACATGTCAGAGGAGTGCTCATTGTGAACAATAAGCCATGTTACTGCCTAACATCTTTCTCTGACTCCAGCTATCTGATCACTATGTGTAAATTACATCAACAGTACTCACAAGAATTATTGTCTCAAGACTTCACCATACTCCAAGATGCCGGCTCAGATCTGTCTTCATTTATGACAGATTAATCTATTTCTCTTAGCTTTTTATGGTAATCACCAGAGTGTGTTAAAACTGTAGCCCTGTCACTTATCCGTCTTCCATCAGCATCTCCTAATCATAGATGAACAGTGAGGGAAGTCCTTAACTAGTGAATTTTAAGTATTGAAAAACATATTGCTGTGGTATCAAACCTGAAACCCTTTGAATAAAAAAAAAATCCTAAATAGAATCATTTTCATGAAACAGCAAACTGCCATCTTCTATGTACATCAGTTTTATTGTCCTTTGTCCTTTACACTAGATGCAAAACTCTTGAGATATTCAAGGCTAATGAAATACATAAGAGAAAATTACAGCCAAACAAAAGCTCTTATGAATCCCATAGCTCCCATGAGGCTCTATAGAAATGTTGTCCTCACATTTTCTCTGTTATTGTAACATTCTGTGCTTTATTTTCATACTGTAAAGCTGAGTTTGAATTCTCCATCCTTGAGGCGGTTGATTTGCTTACAGGACTGAAATTGAAATCATTAGTCTCATTGCTGGGTCTCAATGAGTCTGTGTGTGTGGATGTAAGAGATTTTTTTTCTTCTGTGCTAAACTTCTCCATCATTCTTTTTCTCCTTTGCCATTGTAATTTACCCCCCAAAAAACTCGTTGAGGCAGCAGATAATGTTCTCTCTGTCTCTGTTAGCTCTCCGGGGAGAGCAGTGTGTGAGAATTAGGTCTCTCAGTAGACATGTTGTGGGTATTTTTGTTTCGACAGTTTGAGGCTAGAGCAAGCAGAGGAAGATAGCGGGATGGGATGGAGGGCTTGCAGACTTTATGCTAGCATGCCTGTGTGTGTCTGAGACTAAAAGTGTACCCATGCCGCACAAGCTTTTTGAGAGGACACCATCTGGCCACGGGCTTAACATAACTGCTAGAAGACAAACAAAACAGGCATGCATGAAAGGTCTCTACAGAAACACTCATGAATGCATTCACAAACAAAAGTTCAGGATAATCAGCGCTGTTTGTCTCTTTAGGTCACTGACTGGGCTGATGTCAGTAAAGATTTGAGCATGATATTCTTGAAATAAAGACCTGTTTATTAAAAAATAATGGTTAACTTTCAGAAATGTTGTGTTTAATTAGTCCCGTATTAGATGATGAAAGGTTAATCATACTGTCCACATGACAATGAAATATTAGCTCTTCAGAGCCAGTATTATATTCTGAAGGAAAACTTACTGAATACTGAATATCCAATAAAAGGTGCTCTGTATTAGTGCACTAATTTTAGTGTTAATTTTTTGCATCGATTTTCTTTGTTTGTAACAATGTTTCACACAGTTACCCCAGAGTTCCACAGAACACACAATACACTAGTTTTAAAATCACTGCAATGGCTCCTCTTGTGTTTTAGGATTGATTTTTAAGGTGTTTTAGTTGTTTTTAAATGCCTCATTGTTTTTTTACTCCCTTAGTTATGATGTTCTTTTAGGATGTCAGCCCTCATGGAAACTGAGGTCCTATGGTACCGGACTTTTATTTGTTCTTACAGTATGAACCAAAACTTACAGTGAGGCCTCATTTCATCACTATGACCTATCATCTGTGGAACAGCCTGACAGAGAACCTCTGAGCTGCAGAAACTGTCCATGTTTTTAAAAAGAGGCTCAAGACCCATCTTTGTAGTTTAGCTTTTGGATGACTGTATCTAGTGTTTAGTTTGCTTCAGGATATTATTATCATTTTATTTTTATTTTTATATTTATCTATATTTAAAAATTTTTGCAACTTGATTATTTCAATAGGTTAAATACCTCACAATTAGGTAGTAATATATTAGTTTTATTGTCACTGAAGTTTATTTATTCTTAAAAATTATTATGTGAACTTTTATACCTTTAGCTGTTCTTCATTGGTCTTATTTTAGTTAATTTTTTTTTAAACTTTATTAAGTCCATTGTTTCTCTCATGGGGATTCTCTATATTGCTTTACACACTCAGTTTGTGTGGTTGTTATCAGTGGGATGGGGGGGGGTTGACTTTTCTCTGAAAGACTCTGGTTTTGCAGCCTTTTGGCTTATGTTGTGGATCAGGGCCTGGGGTGTGTGTTTATATGCACGTGATCAGGTGTGTCTAAAATTGGTTTTCATTCTTGTATTTGTATTCCGTGTTGTTTTTAATATGTAAGGCAGCTTGTGTTACTTCTAGTATCAAAAGTGCTACACAAAAATAAAAATATTTAGAAGTGTAGTGCTGCAGAGCTTCAGTAGAGCTTTCTGCCTGGCACAAATTTGCACCATGAGCAATTTAAAGTGGAATGTCATTGTCACACTCTGTACATGCAACAGCACGTGGGTTGTGCATCGTGGCATAGTTAGTGTATTTGTATGCATTAAAGAGAACAATAAACAAGCAAAGATGCCTTCTTTTGTAGATCTAAAATGGATAAGCAAGTAAAAATATCTGCTTTTTGTTAAATATCCTCTCTAAACTGATAGCTTGGTACTGGTGCTGCTGGTATCAACGAAATGTTGAATGTTCAGAGTAAAATGTGACCTGAAGTCTACCATGTAGTCTTTTTATATATAAACCGACCGGATGCACTTTGCTTCCTGCCTAAATGATTTGCTCTGCTCTGGATTGACGTGGTTTCAAAGGAGCAACAATAGAACAGCTGCATATGTTCGTGAAGCGGAGAGGGAGAGTGCTTCTAGCATGCTTCACAAACAGACTGCAGATTGTCTGGAGTTGCAGTAAACAGCGGTGAAGCTGGAGCACTTTTGCGTTCAGTAAAACCAAGGGGTTAGAGCATTTCTATCTTTTTTTTAATTTTCAGGCATCTAGTTTTTTTTCAATTCATAAAGGATTAAAAAATAAAACAAACAAAACAAAAATGAAAAAATAAAACAACAGGCAAGCTTCAGTCCAATTAGAAACCCTGATTTTTGCTGTAATTTGCTTTATATCTATAAATGACAGAGTACAAATAAAACAAGTACAACCATTTTTGAGCAATACTAGCTAACATGCCGGCTGACACTGACAGCAAACTTCATTCAACAAGCGACATCGACTAAATAAGGAGGTCGTAGCAATTAGAGGAGATGTGTCAGACACTGGAGCATGAGAAACCAAATCTGGGACTGCTGTATTTATTTAGTTTTTATTGCTGTCCATACATTATTATTTTTTATTTCAATCTTTGAAAAACATGTTCTATAAGCATTCTACCAAACATATGCTGCATCAACCCCTTTGTAACAGAAAATATGTTAATAAAATAAATCAAATCAATATTGTATTATTTTTTTTCCATACATGAATGGATACTATATTCAAATAGTACAATAAAACATTTGCTGCAACAACAGAAACATAATATGTAAAATCTAATCATTTTCTATACCTGCTTAATCAAATTCGTGGGCCCAGCACAGGGACTGGAGCTCACTTCACTTGCTATAAAATGAGATGTGGGACTACTGATAACACAGCCATTTAATTTGATTTCAAAATTTTATATTAGTGGCACTATTTAGCTGTCTTCATTAAATCATTCATTTGAAATCCAAATGGTTGTGCGTATGTGGATGGAAAGCATTTTGTGTTTACTGTATCAAGAGACATGAGAGATGCAAATGTAGACTGATAAAATGCAGTGACAGCAACAAGTAAGCAGAATATTTCCTGTTAAATCATTAGAGCTGTGTCCCAATTCAGGGTCTGCCCACTTCAGAGTGTGCAGACATCGGCAACAGAGTATTCTAAGTAGTCTGCAAACTCCAAAGGGCAGTTACTGTTAGTAAAATGAGACAGCCTTTCTATTGTAAAAGAATTATCCATAGTGCGCCACTCCTGTTACCTAGCAATCGCATATATATTTATCAAATTAGTAATCCCGTTCTTTCACAAAAAAATATTTTATAAAAAATGTCAGAAAATGGTGTCACTCATTGGAATTTCATTGATTTTTATTTACCTATGTGTCTAAATTATGAATATGTGGAGGAGGTCGTCCAGACGTGCTCACCTTGGGCTAAGAGTCATGACGCTCTCAGCCCGCACTGAGCAAATCCTGTCAAGTATATATTAACTTTAAGTGAATAATAATTCTGGTCAGATGCATGTAACTAAATTTATGTGTGGTGATTGGATGCAATGCTACTTCCATCCCGCTTCCCTGAACTCTGAAAAAAAGATGCTGCAAAGGATGCATCACTGGTGTCCTTCATTTTGAGCCAATGTTGAGCTAATTTTTAGTGCAGATTTGAAGGATGGATGAAGGATGTATATGATTGACATCTGCTCTTTGAGGCATACATACCCTGAGCTGGGACACAGCTTATGGAATGTTTTAATGATAAAGATTGTATTAGCATTGTGTAAATAATCTCCCCCCTTGGCTTATTGTTGTGCTCTTTAACAATGACAATGACAGTTACAGTGTGTATGAGAGAGAGAGAGAGAGAGAGAGCGAAGAATGAAGAGAGTACATGACTGCGTTTTTATATTTTGCTTGATCTTTTGTCCTAAAGATCATTCACTGTCTGGTCACCACATTAAAGTAGTGTTCACTGGCACACACACAAACTTAAAAAATACTAGCCAAAACAAACCCTGCTGTATAATTTATTTCATTCTGTGACCTCAAATCAACAAATTTTAATTCTGTGAGGGTCTGCTTTTGTAAAATTAACTTATAATACTTCATATCACAAGAAGCACATATGGTTTAGCTTAATTTTTTCCAAGAAATCACTGCAGGCTCTAATGAAGGAAAAAGCAAAAAAAATTAAATAAAACTGTTCTGCAGTGCTGAAAATGAGCTTTGTTCAAATTGAATAAACTGATCTTCTCAGAAAACCTGCTTCTGTAATGCTTTTCAGGTTTAACTTTCCCCATCCACCGCTTCTTAAGTCTCGGCCAAGGTACACTGTCACTCTGGAAACACACTGGCATTGCAAACAAGGCCTGGCCCTGAACTACAAAGAATCATTTTCAAAGAACATACAGCTGTGGATTCTTTATTTTCACAGCCGCTGCTTCATCCAGAGCTGCTATCAGTAATCTTATAAAGTCTTCCAACAACATTATTATATTCTGTGAATGATTACTCAGTGAGTTTGTTATAAAATAAAAGAAAAGAAAAAAGAGAACTTATGTCAGACTAGGTCACCCTTTAGTCTTTAAGAGCTGCTGCTTTGATTAAAGTCACAATACACAATTAAAAATTAAAATTTTTCACATTGACCAAAGTTTATGTGTTAAAAGCTGGTAAAAGACAAGAAAATATTAAAGAACAGGTAGAAATTAAAACACTGACATTACCAGCAAACCCAAGAAGAAGTTGATCTAAATGGCTTGTAAGAGGGCAAGGAGACCCTGGATATCAGTATTTACTGCTATGTGTGATATAAGACTATTGGCTACTATGATCAGGACTTAATCCAGTGGGTGCCAACAATAAATGGAATTCTGTCAGACAGGTAGTCACTTTGAAAGGCTCATGGGCAAGTAGGTACGCCAGCACAGACACCAGCAGACATGAAAGAAGGCCAAACAGTCAGTGCCATCAGGAGCGAGACTGGCAGACAGGCAGGTGGCCTGGCTGGTAGGCAGCCAGATGAGGATGTAAGTGGACAGCAAGAAAAGGCAGGTTAGTGACACCTTGGTTACACTGACTCAAGCACTCAGGCAGACTGACTGCAGGATTGACAGAAAGATAGACAGACAGAAGATAAGGAATTATTTGGCTGTGCCTTTCACCATCCCCTGGGGTCCACAAAGGACCTGGGTTACTGGCATGAAGACAGTCACAGAAAATCCTGATGACAAGCAGAGAAACATTAATGGTAGGTTTTAAAAGATGTTTGGCAAAGGGGGAAAAAGTTCTTAAATTAAAAATGTTCCCTTCCACTGTTCTTTTAAGTACAATAATCAATGAATTATATTTTTAAATGATTTGTTTTTTTATGTCAAGGGCCCAGCAGTGTTAATCCACGACGCATTGTTGTGAAAATAAATGCTTCAATTACAAATATCCTCAACTTTTAAACTAAATAAAAAAAAGTTACATGCATACAAATGTAACATCCCACCATTATGCAATTCAATTTATTTTAACTTTATTTGTGGTGGAGCAGTGGTTAGCTCTGTGGCCTCACAGCTAGAAGGTTGCTGGTTCAAGACCAGGCTGGGGAGGGTTGTCCAGTGACCTTTCTCTGTGGAGTTTGCATGTTCTCCCCATCTATGTGTGGGTTCTCTCTGAGTACTCTGGCTTCCTCCCACCCACAAGACATGCCTGTTAGGTTAATAGCTATGGTTAAAATATCTGCTTATCATATGTAAGTTGCTTTGGATAAAAGTGTCTGCCAAATGACTGTATAGTATAGATTAAAACCACTTCTTGACAATCTCAGGGAGCTTCATAGACATCAATTTGAGCAAATTCATGAAAAATAGCTTAGCTAAGGGAAACCAAAAGATTGCACTGAATCTTGACTTCGATCCAATCCCCATGTTGAGCAAGCATGAGGTGAAGTGGGAAGAAAAACTCTCCTTTTTTATTCAATTCAATTCAATTTTATTTACCTATATAGCCCAGTATCACAACAAAGTCATCTCAAAGGGCTTCACACACAGTTAATCACACAACAACAGACATAACACACAATAGACACAGTAATGACTACACTAAACTAAACAGACATCCTGTCCTTAGACCCTCCTATTGTATTTATTTTACTTGTTTACAACTTACACAAGCATAACAAACACACAAACTGCCAGTGACCAAAAGTATACATATAACCCATACATATACATACTTACAACCCATATCCCAAGAAAAAAAGTTTTTTGTTAAGTATAATTTGGGAAAAGATTAAAGTTAAACATTTTCAGGTGTGAGGCAGTGGCCTAGTCCATTTAAAATTATCCATGAAGGGTCCCAAAGTCTTCATAAACTTGTCCTGCTGACCAGTCCTGCAGATTCAAACAGCTCATCAGATCAGTTAGCCATTTATGAAAACTGGGAGGTCAAGGGCCCTTTCACTCTGATGGAAAACTCCCGTTTAACAGGAAAACAAAACCTCCTCCAGCAGAACCCGGCTCAGGGAGGGCAGCCATCTGCCTTGACTGGCTGCAAACAAGTATTGCATTGTATTAAATTATTAGACATACTTACAAAAGAGAAAAATATAACCAATCACATAAAAAATAAATACTATTAAAGCACTTTATTCCATTTAACAATCTAACAAACAATATTTTCTGTTCAGTATGAGTGAAAAAATCAAATGATGATCATCTGAATTGAAGCTGCAATGTGTCAGAATTCTCAGTCTTTTTCTTCCCTTATGGTTCCAGTTCTGTTCGCTATCTGTGATGACAGAGTTGTGACTGATGTGTCTTTATCCTGTAGTGCTGACCTTAAAATGCCAGTGATGACTGAGTTGACTTTAATGTCTCTTGTCATGTCCAGACAGCTTAGTCACTCATTTTGACGTTGACTTTAACATTACAATTGCACATTTGGAAATCTCACATTGTTCCCAATTTAATTTAAATGAGACTCTTGAATCAACCAAGAAAATGTGTCATTGTTGACAGAATCTAAAACTTTACAAACATCCTTCAAAAACATAATGAACTTGAACTTAAGCTAAAAAAAACCTTTAATGAAGAAATTGAGGAAGAAAAAAAATGAAGAGCAAGTTTCTGTGTTTACCAATTCTAGGCCCTATGCAGGTTTAAGCATAACACAATATTTGATGCAAAATCCATCAACCCATCCATTATATGTACTGCTTGTTCCAGTGAAGGGCTGTTGATAGCTGGAGTTTATCCCAGCAATCATTGGGTGAGAGGCAGGTCACCAGTCTAGCACAGGGCCAATGCAGAGAGACAAAAACACACACACATACACTTCTAAGAACAATTTTGAATGATCAAACAACCTAAGAGCATGACACTTAACATGGGGAGAACATGTAGACTCCACACAATAAGGCCACCGTCCAAGCCAAGGCTCAAACCATCAACCTTCTTGCTATGAGGCTGCGGTGCTGACCACTATACCACCATGCAGTCCTGATGCAAAATCAGTTCACAAATTATTTCCATTAGAACTTATATATGTATATATGATTTTGTTTTTTACTCCAATTTTCTAGTTTAGATACAGCTTTACTAAACACATTCACACATCTGACAAGGATTGAGCTGCTTGTGCTACTATGCCACTGATCTGGATATATTTTAGTCTGGAAACACAAAAAAAGCAAAACAGCAACTTGAAATAAGTGTTAAGTCAAGGTAAAAGATTATCTGACTAAGCGACAACAGACAGACACTTTGTTAAGCATTTAAGTAGAGCGCTAAACTTCCCAAATCATCAATCTAGACAGTCAACCTTTATCTGTGGATCATTGTGTAAAAGCCTGCTAGCTAAAATGCTGTAATCCTGCATGACAATATGACTCACACCAAGAAGGTAAAGGAAGTGGTAATCTCCAGCTAGGCTTGTTTTTACTCATGCAGCAGCTTGTTGGGCATGCCTATTTTTTCACAGCACAGCATTAGCATTAGACATGCTTTCACTAATGCACAAAACCCGGAGCATTTTAAACCCTTGCAACTAGCACAGTTTTGTTTGTAGGCTCCTGAAACTTGACTAAATGTTGATGCAAATCAGCCACACAAAAACTTTCTGGGTAGATTCAATCAGTATCAGTCCTATTCAGTAGATATGACTCTAAGCCAATACTACACAACCTTTCTGCAATGCTGTCAGATTGTCTAGTGTTCCCATATCGTCCACATACATCCTTCCTACCTTTCAGGATATTTGCTTGAATCTTAAATGCATTTAAAAAATAATAAATCAGATGTTGCTACTAAATTACAACTATTTTTGTTTTTTTATTAAGAATATGATGCAGCTACAGAAGTTGTCTTTGATTTACCTTAGAAGATTTATATTTTTTCTGATAAAAATCCTTCAATACATTTAGATTGGAACCACCCCAAAAGCAGACCAGTGCATCTCTAATAATATTTGCATATTTACTGTTGCCAAAAGTCCTGTAAATCCTGACTTGGACCATTGATTTCAACAAAGAAATTGGGATTTTTGTTCATGCCTGCAAGAATTCAAAATGGAGGAGTTGTGCCAAGTTAGCAGAATATGAACCATCATCATTTTGTGTTTCCCACTTTCATTCTTTTTGCTTAGGAGAAGTTGTATTAGGCATGACACTTGTCAAACCAAAGCAATCAATGTCTATTTCTTGTTGAATCACTCAAAGTATAAATTTCAGCTGGTGCTCTCATTAGCCTCAATCTGTACTTTATACTTTAGTCCTGCTTCAGTGTGACAGACTATGCGGCCCATGTCCTGTGAGCTGAATGAAGGGTTTGTACTGGCCTCATGTCAACCCGTGACAGTGGCTGACAAGATGAAAGGGTGAATGATGGCTTTTCATGAGGAAGAATGGCAGTTTTACAGACCACCAGATGCTCCCAAATTCTCCTTTCTAACCCCATATCCACAGTGGGTGGCCTGCACAAGTAAAAGCAATTGTCATGTGTTGGCATGTGGGAGTATATACTGACTTACTGGCTAAAGCTAGTATTTGTTTTATTGGCTCAGGATAAGAATAGTACACAGAGTAAGCCATTCATATGATATAATTTATTTGTGATAATGTGGCTTCATATGATTTTATTTATTGATTTTAATTTGGGGTATTCTTTTCTTTTTAGTACCACTGTGTGTAACCAATGAGTTATTTTGAGTCATGCATTGTCAGGGATTCAATAGTGAGCTGTGCAGCAGCTGTGAGAAAACGTTTAAAACATCAATGAAATGTCTTTAAAGCTCCATTAATTATGTTTCCCCCCACAATCATATGAGAATTTCCTCAAAGCTCAACCATTTAATCCACCATAATATATAAACGAACAAATCTCAGTAGTGAATATTTGGCAACAGAATAACGTTAAAGGTGTAAATAACAGCAGGGCATTTTTAAAAGCAGTTTCCTGTCATCAGCTTTAGTTATCATCAATACTTAGGCTACTATAAGCCCTGTGAAGATACCACAAGCTTAAATGTACCTGTGCTCGTCTGTCATAGAGGCAAACGGGAGTTGCGTAACAGCCTGAGATATTGTGAGGAGATTCCAACCCCTCCTGCAAAAAAACTCCCGTCTGTTCGGAGCTGCAAAAAACTAGAAATCTCATCAGAACTTGTGAGCTTCTTGCTCACAACATGGGCTTCTGTTGCCCGCTGGAGGCGAGAAAGGGGAAGGCAAGTGAACTAAACAGAACCATGAAACGTTCAGTGTTTTCCAATCTTTCCCCGCTTGCTGTGAGGCCACCCTCTTCGCCTACAGAGAGAGGAAGGAGAAGATGTAGGGAAGTGGAGCTGGGGAATTTATCTCCAGCAATGACCGCGTCCCTAAGAGAAGTGCATATCAGTGGGATCTTTACTGGATACATTTCAGTAATGATCACACACATTTGTAATAATCTTGCACATAAACTGCAAAAAACACACACACACATTGCATTTCTGAGTCCTGGTTGTCATCCACAGGTCTTTTCTCACCCGCCCCACACTGCGCTCTCCCTTACTCTTATTTATTTATTTATTTTATCTCTCCTTCACGCGCGTCCCCGCTGCAAAAGCCAGAGCACTCCTCGCTCTCCTCTCCTCACTTCTCCCCCTTTCCTCCTCTCGACAGCATCCAGAACTATAGCGCATCCATCCCCACCACACGTTTTTGCTCCCCTCCTCCTCCACATCTCTCTCCTCTGCGTCTCACGTCCCTGCAATCCCACCTCCACCTCCTCATCTCGGTCCCTCACTTCTCTGACGCACGACACGAAGCCGAACCATTGGAAACAAAGCAAGACTAAAAAAGCAGCTGGTTGCGGAACAAACACCGATGTGATCCATATAGTGCCTCTGTTGCTGCGCTGGACAGAGATAAGGTCCTGAAGCGGAGAGGAAAGCACTCGCACCCTGCTACAGTGCTGTTGAGCGCTCGCGCGAGAGGCGGCCAAGTGAAGTAGGATGAGAAGGAGGGATGGGGTGCAAGAGGAAGTGGACGGGCAGAAGTCGAAGACTTGCATTTTAAACTGCTTAGAAAAAAAAGAGGGAAACGAGAAAGAAGAGGATATAGTCACAATCGCCGGAGAGTGAGAGAGGGAGAGAAAGAATTCTTATCACGTCTTCATTTCTCCTCTCTCCTCTTTTGCCTCAGCCACTGAAAGAGGGTGAGGAAAGAGGGAGAGGGGGGGAGAAAGAGAGAGCAAGAAAGAGATCTAACGAGACTCAAACTATTGGTCTTTTCCCCGATGCTTTTCAAATGCGCTACGAAACTAAGGTGAGCAGTCACAGGGTGTTTCCATGTGTCTCGTTGTGGGGAATTTGAGCAGATGAATGCTTGGATGTGTGCGCACGTGCATGTTTCTGTGCTTGTTGGTGTCCACGTATCCATGGATTTCAAAAGGGGACGAGCTCCAGAGACCATGATCCATTCGATTGATCAATACTCACTTTGTTCTTTAGGCACAATTTTCCAATGTCACGACGAAAGGTTGCTGCAATCATGCTCAGCATGTATTTCCTCACGCGCGCTTTCGCTTCTTATTTTGTTTGATTTATTTTTGACATTGTGACATTGTGTGTGTGTGTGTGTGTGTGTGTGTGTGTGTGTGTAAAGGGGGGGTGCATCAACAATTATTATCATATATCCTACATCATCCCATGCTTACTTGCATAGGTGGTTTCATTCGTTTTGTAAGGACGCATGAACACCTTTATCACATCCATGGCTCATTATCATGTGAATCTCTTCCTCTCACCCTTTTCAGTCTCTCTCTCTCTCTCCCCCCCTCTCTCTCTCTCTGCCCATAACCCCCTCTATGTTTCCTCTGTTCCTCTCTTACGACTCAGTCACTCGTTTCTCGCTCTCTCCCCGCAGCCCGGCATCGGACGGTGAGCGGAACCTACCAGGCACCAAAAGCACAGATCGAAGGAGGACATGTGAAGTTGGAATCCCACTAAACTAAGTACGTATAACACTCTATCAGAAACATCTCAAGGGATTAATTTGACACGTATACCTCCAGTGTCCTCAAATGTTATTACTTTTTTCTCCTTTTTACATCGCATCCGGCTTTTTTTTTATCTCTAACATGGAGGCGGAATCAATAAATCCTGGAGGATTACACTTGGGGAATTTTTCAGCCAGGAGATGATGTGCACGGAACTCCATTTTTCTAACATTTTCTGGTTTTAACAGTCGGATTTATTTTTTTTAAACTGGATTACATTTTTTGTTTTTCTCTTCTCCATCCCTGAGGGACACCCCCACCTCCCACCCTTTCTCCCCCGACACGCGCTTTTATTATTTCAGCACCACGGACAGCGGCGCAGATCCGCACGGTCCCACGCTCATGGTTGAATATTCAACACCTTCATTTGAGCGGGCAGCATCGTGAAAACATGAGTGTGCATGACAAGTCAGGGAAACGGGAACACATCTAGCGCTGGATGTGTGGTTGTGTGTGTCAGAGAGAGAGAGAGAGAGAGAGAGAGAGAGAGAGAGAGAGAGAGAGAGAGCGTGGGGGGAGATTTTACAGATAGACTATCAGCGATATACTGATTTCTATCATTAGTTCCTTTTAAAATGAAAGTCAAATTTAAAGACCCGGTAAATGTAGTTTGATCAGGTCATTATCTAAATTATTATTACTTTTCAGTCCATTTTTAGGCTACTGGGCTTAACATTGCCTCATAATCTGCGCTTCTAGCTTCGCCCATTGCGCCTTTCACTTGTTCCGTTGTGCCTCAAATCATACAAGAGCGTTACCAACACAGAAAATCACCAGAAATTTAATTAATTGTATTTTGGACAAAGTATAGCTTTAGGTGTGTGCGCACACACACACATACACACACACACAAAATGTCATATCTAACATTTAAAAAAAAATCACTGGAGGGATTTTCCTTTTTTGCTCTTGCTTGGCATTTTGATCATTGAACGGATTTTTATATGGAGTCATTTATTACTTTTCATTGGCTCAGAAAACGTATTGCTTTTCTTGCCTTTAGTCATTGGAGCAATATTCTAATAGCACAGGCTTATACATTTGTTATATCAGATCAATATGAGTCAAAGGCTGGGACAGACAAATATTTGTGACTGACATATCGAGCAAAAACCTCAACAATATCTTGCTTTTCCCTTCTATAAATTACAGAGCTGACAGTCTTCACTCATTTTAAAATTTACTCTTAAATTTTATTCGTTTGCATTCTCATATACATGTCTTGAAAGAGGAGTTGAAGTCCCTGTTATGTAATAAATGAGGCAAGAGGCCAGTGTCTCCTCACTCGCCTACTGTTGCCTTCTTTATTCGTGGAGATAAGCATCTCTGCTGTGATTTATTGTGACCTTACCAGCACATCTGCTATATAATAGATGGTGTTCCTGTCCACACAGTGAAGTTAACAGACTGTTTGTAGATATTTGTTTGTGTTTCTGGGTATCATATTACTCATTCAAGAGCCCTAGTGTTATATTTTGTTTGAAATACCCAGGATATTGCAGAATGTGAAGTAGTCTCGGATGGCATTCTATTATTCATTGGTATTCATTTCAAAGCTTGCCTTCTAGTCTACTGAAACTAATGCTCTCTTCCTCATTCCTCTGTCCTTTCTTTCTTCCTGTCACCTTAAACATTACTGTGTGAGTGTGTGTGTGTGTACCTGTGTGTGTAATCCCAACCTCAACACCTTCTCTTCTCCTTTCCCACCCACACCTTGCATTGTCTTTCTCTGTTCTCTTTTGCAGTGCTGTGAAGTGGCTCTGTCCCTGGAGCCAACACTTCATCCCCTTGGTGCCAGCGAGGATGCTGTGGGTTACCTTGCTGAGCACCATAGCCTTAGGATGGACCACACCAATCCCACTACTAGAGGACTCCGAGGAGATCGACGAGCCCTGCTTTGAGCCCTGTTACTGCGAGGTCAAGGAAGGCATCTTCCACGTCCACTGTGACAGTAAAGGATTTACAAATGTCAGCCAGATCTCGCAGATATGGAGCAGGCCTTTCAAACTGAACCTGCAGAGAAACTCTATGAGGAAACTTTACTTTAACAGCTTCCTCCACCTTAACAATGCCATATCCATCAATCTGGGTAATAACGCCTTGCAAGATATCCATGCTGGGGCATTCAATGGCTTAGGAATACTCAAACGGCTGTTCCTCCATGAAAACAAACTTGAAGTTTTTCGAAATGATACGTTTCTAGGGTTGGAGAGCCTAGAGTATCTCCAGGCAGACTATAATGTTATCAAAAGGATTGAAAGTGGTGCATTCAGACACCTTCACAAATTAAGAGTACTTATACTAAATGACAATCTGATCCCTGTGCTCCCAAACTATCTTTTTCGATCTGTGTCCCTCACACATCTGGACCTGAGAGGAAACAGACTCAAGACATTACCATATAAGGGCACATTGGAGTATATTGGGAGGAGCTTGATGGAAATCCAGCTGGAAGAAAATCCTTGGAACTGTGTGTGTGAGATTGTCCAGTTAAAAACATGGCTGGAGAGAATCCCTTATACAGCTTTGGTGGGTGAGATTACATGTGAGTACCCATTCCACTTACACGGCAAAGACTTACGGGAAATCAAGCGCAGTGAGCTTTGTCCTCTGCTCTCCGATGCAGAGATTGAGGCCAAGCTGGGAATTCCTCGGGTTCCTTTCAACAATGAGAACACTTGGCCTACTAAACCTTCCTCCATGCTCTCCTCCTTTCACAACACAGCCTCTTCTGTGGAGTACAAGGAAAGAGCTGTGAAGCCTACCAAACGACCCCGACCAACAAAGAACCCCCCAACCCCTCGTAGCATCTATCCAGGTATCAACCAGCCTCCCATTGCTGGTTACCAAACAAGACCCCCTATCCCAATCATTTGTCCAGCTGGATGTACTTGCAACCTTCACATCAATGATTTGGGCCTAACGGTGAACTGTAAAGAAAAAAGCTTTCACAATATCTCAGAGCTCTTGCCGCGGCCCCTCAATGCCAAGAAATTATATCTCAGCGGGAACCTAATACAGAAAATCTACCGTTCAGATTTCTGGAATTTTTCAAGTTTGGATTTACTGCATTTAGGGAACAATCGGATATCCTATGTCCAGGAGGGCGCCTTTATCAACTTACCAAACTTGAAGAGTTTATATCTGAATGGGAACGACATTGAACGGCTCACACCGGGGATGTTTCGGGGGCTTCAGCTGTTGAGTTATCTTTATTTTGAATATAATGTCATACGTGAGATCCAACCGCACTCTTTCTCCCTAATGCCAAATCTCCAGTTAGTTTTCCTTAATGACAACCTGTTACGCTCCCTTCCCACTGATGCCTTTGCTGGCACTAACCTTGCACGTCTTAACCTCCGTAATAATTACTTCCTTTCCTTACCTGTGCATGGTGTCCTGGAGCATTTAAGCTCCATTGTCCAGATTGATCTCCATCAGAACCCCTGGGACTGCTCCTGCGATATCATTCCCCTGAAGCAGTGGCTGGAAAAACTTTCCTCTGTCATTGTGGTTGGTGATGTCATCTGCAAGACCCCAGAATTTGCTTTTGGAAAGGACCTGCGCTCACTTGAGGTTGAGGTGCTTTGTCCCAAGCTCATATATTCCTCTGGCCCCTCCCCACCTCTACCTGGTGGAGATGACTTGACCACAGGGAGCTCTGGCCTAGGGGAGGCAAGTGGGAGAGGAGCTGTGCCACTGTCGGTCCTCATCCTAAGCCTTCTCATCCTCTTCATCTCAGCTGTTTTTGTGGCTGCTGGGCTTTTTGCCTTTGTTCTTCGGCGCAGGAAGAAGCTACCTTTTCGGAAACGTTCTGAGGTAGATCTGACAGGAATCCAAATGCAATGTCGAATTTTTGAGGACCCACCAAGGCAAAGCAGTACTGGAAATACTGGCACTCCAGAAAAACCGATGCCCAGTATGCACACACACACTCACACCACTCACACTCATGCTCACGGACATGTTTATGATTACATCCCCCATCCCGTAACTCAGATGTGTAACAACCCCATCTATAAACCTAGAGAGGGGGAGATTGCAGAGCACGAGAATGCACAGCTTTCAGAAAAGAAAGACACTGGCAGCAGTAGCAACAGTAACTACAGAACCTTATTAGAGAAAGAGAGAGAATGGACTTTGGCTGTTTCCAACTCTAAACTCAACACCATTGTGACAGGCAACCACACCACAGCTGACATGGCAGGATTTCATGAGAATGGCGGACTCTGCCCAACAGTGATTGACAGTCAGCGACCTACGCCAACAGTGGGCTTTGTAGACTGTTTATATGGGACTGTACCCAAACTAAAGGACATGCACGTTGCGCATGCACACCCACCAGGCATGCAGTACCCAGATTTGCAGCAAGATGCACGTCTGAAGGAGACATTGCTTTTCACGGCAGGGAAAGGCTGCTACCCTGACCCGTCACAAAGCGATTATCTTGAGTTAAGGGCCAAACTTCAAACCAAGCCGGATTACCTTGAAGTCTTGGAAAAATCTTACCGGTTTTAACATCTCCAGCCTATTTGGGGCGGGTACAGAAAAATAAATAAATTTTAAAAAAACACACACAAAGTTAACATATTCACTTTGTCACCTTCAAAACAAATTCACTTTAAACCAATACTAAAAACTAAACTTGAAAAAAGCATGATAAAAAATTTAATATTATATTACAGTCACAATGTTCCTCCAAATCACTTTGGAGGAGAGATCATTCTCAGATATGTCTATTAAGTGCCTTTTTTCAGAGTAGCCAGCAATGTCAACAACCGTTATTTTTATAATATCTAAATATCTTTACATGCCCACATGACAGCAAAAGAGGAACAAGAAGGGCATTGGGGAATAAACATACAAAAATTGTACATCTGTTATTAAAATCCATTTTTTTGGAGTTACCATGATGTGCTACCAGTTACCAAGATGACAAACGGGAGCTGGACGTCTCCCTGACTTCTTTTTTTTCTCCTCAACACCACAACTAGGATGTACAAACATGTGGAGGCTGTGCACATGAAGTTTATAAGAAATTTTCAAAAGAGAGAGAGAGAGAAATAATACTATTAAAAATGAACTGCAGTTTGCTGCATGCACTCGCTTCAGTGCAGAAAGTGAGAAGATTCATTCAGAACTATCACCTCACATTCTGAAAAGAGATACTGCAACACATTTACAGTTCAGTGTTCTATTTAATTTTTATATCTTATTAATATGGTTATTACTATTAATGAGAACTTCTGTCTATATCAGGGTGCTTCTCATAAAAAGGAAAGTGCCAACGCACGGACAATGCTGAGGGTTTTCTGGATATTTCCACACTCTTTGTTAAGAACCCCTTTCCTTCCTGTTTCTTCTTTCTCTCCCCTTCAATGCTTCTGGATTCCCCATTGCCACCCACTAAATGGCTTTTTAGGAGGCACTTTTAATGTTTTCTTTCTCACAAAGATTTGAAGAAAAATGTGCATATATTTATTCTGTAATTTCAGTGAAGAATTTAATTGTAAAGGTAATGTTAAATCAATGTATAGTGATTATGCGTCTGGTATAGCCTTCTTAATAAAAACAAGCTCTTCAATCAATTGGTGAAAAGGTTGGTGAGAACCTGTGTTTCAAAGTGCTGTATAGAGAAGGTGTGCATTTTGGTGTTATGCTAGAAAGGCTGATTGCTAGAAATTAGGTGATGGAGCTCTGGATGGAAAAAATGTGGCGAGTAACAACGTCTGAACACAATTCAGCTACTGATTGATTTCAAATTAGCATCATAAGATAAGTTAGAAGAAAAGGGTTAAGATTTTTGACGTATCCAAAAATTTCCTTAGCTGGAAATCTTGGACCACAATTTTTTATTTTCCACCAAATTTCCTGTCCTAGTTGGAAAATGTTAGAAGCCAAAAGAAACCCAGTGCCAAAACAAGCCAAGAAAATGTTGCTGGTTTTAAAGTGGATCGTTTAGGAGGTGATACCAAATCCGCGAGGCATTGTGCGATTGTTATTAACTGAACAGCGAATTGCTAATGTTAGCGAAAAAACAGTAATTGAGAGTATGAGTGAAAATGCAAATGGGTGATTTCTTAAAAAAAAATATTTTTTTTTATTTGCACACTTACATGTCTTCTTTTCTTTCTAAAGAGATAAGAGAGAGTTGAGTCCACCAGAGGACGAATGCGGGTGTTCACATTAAATTTGCCATTGTGTAATGCAGAGGATATATAT